>CABHPH010156620.1:23724-43340 GCA_902168325.1 Peromyscus nudipes
ACGTAGGACCCACACAGGCCCACACGTAGGACCCACACAGGCCCACACTGTACACAGAAGAGGGCGCGACTGACGGGCTCACCCTTGCTAGCCTCCTGAGAAAAACATTCAAATGTCACAAATATCTAAAGTGTAGAACACAAGGCGCACATGGCCCCAGTTAGGTGACAAACCCCAGTGCCCGCAGATAGTGAAACAGCTGGAAACTCCTGGCTGGCCTTGGTGGACACCATGTGTCCATCCTCTCCTTGCTTTGATGAGCAGCGTGTCAGCTGAGACCCTCCAGACACCGTCCTCCATTGACAGGAGGCTACACCTGAGGCCAGCTCCAGGCCCTGCAGGTTGAGCCACCTCAACCGAGGGTCTAGTGTGGCCCTAGGACTTTGGGATTCTTGAGTCTCTGGTCTTGGCAAATGAAAAGCTACTGTATCTGTAATCCTAGCACTCAGGAAGTTGAGACTCCATGTTTACTGGAAGTCTGAGGCCACTCTGTGCCACTATTTGAGACCCTGTCTCAAAAGGGGGTGGGGAGCCAGGCATGGTGGTAGATGCCTTTAATCCCAGAACTTGGGAGACAGATGCAGGCAGATCTCTGTAAGTTCAAGGCCAGCCTGGTCTACAGAGTGAGATCCAGTCCCACCAGGTCTAACAGAGAGACCCTAAAAAGTACAACAAACTCTCCCACTTGTGCCTGGTACGATTTAAACTGAACCTTGACGTGTGCCCCACACACACACACACACACATCCAGGCTCCCAGGTGTCTCGTGAGCTTGGAGGGCTTCCAACCATGGACTTACAGAAAGTTCCCTGGCAACTGTGGACTAGTCTTTAACACTGCCAAGAGTCTGGAAACAAGTGGGATCCCGGCAGAATGCAAAAGCTGGCAGTTTGAGAGGAAGTCTAGAGAGGGTGTCCAGACCCGCTGGTTCACCCCCTTCGCTTTTCATCCATTGGAGAGACTAGAGCTTGAGACAGGCTCTGACTCTAAGTCCTGAGCAAGGCAGGGTCTCGTGCTGCACACACGCAGTCCCAGTACTCCCTTGAGGCAGGGGGATCGTGACTTCAAAGTTATCCCGAGGTATTCATTGAGTTCAAGGTTAGCCTGAGCTGCATAGTGAACCCTCTCTCAATAACTAACTGAATAAATAAATAAATTTGGAACAGGTGACCTTTACTGCAACAGGCAATGAAGCCACCTAGAAAAATAAATCTGAGGAGGAGAGGGCTGGAACCGGAAGCAAAGGAAGCCACTAGAGTACTTGTCAGCTTCCAGGGAGGATGTCAGATCCCAGCCAAGGAATCAAGAGCGGACAGAAAGCAGGCTGCGGATGGGAGCTGAAAGGCCCCGAAATGCTTGCCTGTGATTGAATGACTGCCTGGGTTGACAGGCTACTTGACCCAAAGACGGGGGAGATGGGTCCTGCTCCCTGCGGGTGGATTTGTCTCCTTCTGTGGCCAGGGGCGGGCTGGAACTAGCTGATGGGTTCTGCTCAGCAAACACAGTGACCCTCCAGCACTGACCCACTTCCAGATCCCTTGAGCTCTTGGGCAGCAGCCAAGAGGGCCAGCTGCTCTGGTCACACTGCTGGAAGGGCAATACAGGAGGAACAGATCCGGCCGGTATCATGCCCTAATCCCCTTGACATTGGCTGCGTTGATCATGGCAGAGCATGCACCTGCAACCTGCCCCCCCCCCCAGCTTTCTCATACTACCAAGGGAGGCAGGCAGGAGCCACTTGTCCCAGGAGCAGGTTTCAGTGACAACAAAGAAAAGCCGGTGGAGCATTGACCTTTACCCCTCAGAGGCATAGTTCTGAGAGACCTGAGCCTGGGAAGGCTGGAGGGGTGGGGGTCCTTAGCAGCACTGAAGACCTGCTCTCTTGCCACCAGACAATGGTGATGGCACATGCCTTCAATCCCAAAACTGGGAAGGTGGAGGCAGGAGGATCTCTGAGTTCGAGGCCAGTCTGGCCTACAGAGCAAGTTCCAGGACAGCCAGGGCTACACAGAGAAACCCTGTTACGAAAAAAACAAGATTCCAGTACTCAGGAGACCCACAAAAGAACTCTTCTACAGCCTATGTCTTCCCAAATTCACACGTTGATGCTCCAAGGTGACAATTCTGCAAGGTGGGGATTTGGGGAAGTCCTTAGGTCATCCAGGGTGGAACCTTCCTGAGTGACATTAGTACCTTTACAAAAGAGGCCCCAGAGAGCTCCCTTGTTCCTTCTGCACATGTGGACACAAAGAAAAGATGCCATCTATGAACCAGAGTGCTGACCCTCACCAGACTCCTTGCTCTTGAACAAGCCAGCCTCTAGAATTGTAAGAGAAAACTTTTTTTTCTCTTCTTTTTAAGTGTAGTGATTTGAATGAGATGTCCCCCACAGTGTTGGAAACTTGAATACTTGGTCCCCAGTTGGTGGTGCTGTTTGGGGAGGCTTAGGAGGGTGTCCTTATTAGAGGAAGCATGCCACTGGGGTGAGCTTGGAGAGCAAAAAGCCTCAGCTGGTGCTAGTTGGTCTTTTCCTGCTTGGGGTTCACGATGTGAGCCCTTGGCTTCCTGCTCTTTCTGCCACACCTTCACTCTGCTGTCATGAACTCTAACCTTGTGGAACTGTAAGCCTGTGTGAACTCAATTCTATAACTTGCCTTGCTCATGGCACTTTAATCACAGCAATAGAAAAGCAACTAATACAATAAGCATCCGGTTTATAGTATTTTATTATGGCACTTTAAACAGATAAGCCCTACCTCCAGTACTCCCTGAGTTTCTAGATGGCAGGCCTTCACTCTGCCACCCCAGTGTCATTCCTGACCCAAGGAATGCACATGATAATGCAGAACTGAATTGACCTAAAGCTGATTCCAGACATCCTCACTACCCATCAAACTGTTATCTCTTGTGGTTGTTGGTAGGCAGAATATCTCTGTCCTGACAGCCAGCTCCCAAATAACCACATGGAGACTTATTATTAATTATAAATGCTCAGCCAATAGCTTAGGCTTATTACTAACTAGCTCTTACAACTTAAATTGACCCATTTTTATCAATCTACATGTTGCCACATGACTCGTGGCATATACCAGTCTTCTTTCATGTCTTGCTCCCTCTCCATCTGGCTGGCAGCCCTACCCTTCTTCATCCCGGGGAGCTCACTCCTTGTCCACAAGTCCTGCCTAACCTCTTCTGCCTAGCTATTGGTCATTTAGTTCTTTATTAAACCAATGAGAGCAACACATATTCACAGTGTACAAAAAAGATTATTCCACAACAGTTGCCCTTCCCCTACCATAGCTCTAGTTATTCATATATTCCATACATTCACAAATTCACATAAATATGCTGGGCAACTACTATATACAAGGCATGAGCACCTTCCCCCTATGCCACCAGCAGGTCCAACTGTCCTCTTTGTCTTCAGTCATCTCTTTGGCCTGCCCATTCTTTCTTGGTCCATCAGTAACTGACCATTATGTCCATGTTCTATATAGTAATGTCTCAGCCAATTGTAAGCTACATACAGTACAATGGTCCTATAAGGTTATATGTCCTGGTGCTATCATTAGTGTTTAAGTACACTCTAGGATGTTCACACAATAAAAATCCCCTAATGATGCATTCTCAGAAGTGTCCCTGCTATTAATTGATGCATGACTGCATTTGCATTTTAAATGAGGCTATTGGAGGTAGGAAATTTTCTCCAAAGAAATGACTTTCTAGTGAGTAGACAAGGGTAGCTGCCAATATTTTGAAACAGGGTGAAGAGGCCCTAAAACTCCGGCCTCTTAACCGGAATGTTCTGCTGTGCCTGGGCCAGAGGTATAGCATTTAGACTCTCAACCCTAGCTAGACCCAAGCCTCTGCCCTTATAAAAACTCATATATGCAAAGACACACACTAAGCATAAATGCTCCCATGAGCCCATTGTGTGCATACCCAAGCTTGGTCTCTTCCCTTCCTCACAACTGCCAGCCACCTGTCCGGCACCTGCACTGTAAACGGAGATGCTGTGTGATTGACAGGCCAGCCAGCAGCTTATATTTGGTTGGAATCTGAGATACCATTACCATGGCAACCACAGTCCCTGGCAGCTCTGTTATCTTGCATGCTCTGGGGAGCTGAGAGCTGTACCTGAGAGACCTTCCTTCTGGAAGCCACTCCTCCCTTCAGGAGTACCTTTTAATTTCTCCCTGGGGCCTTGCTGCTTTGGAGCAAGTTGACTTCACACCTCTCTCTGCTAATGGGGAGGGAGGTTTTAGGGCAAGTTGTTATGCTTTAATCAGGCTCTCAGTCCCCTGTAACCTTGGAGCTGCTCTCCTGGGGCGTCTGATGCCATGTCTACAAAAGACGGTAAGAAATCCACGCCTTCTTCACACACAACCCCAGTCTGGAGCTGTATGTGGAAGGAGGCAGCGCTCACTGGGGTGCATTGCTCAGATCTCCCTGCTACGTGATGAATATTTGTTCTCCTCAAAATTCTTATGTTAACATTTTAAATCCTGAGGCAATGGTATCATTGGGACCTTTGGTGGTGGGGGTGGGTGGGGGTGATTAAGTCATGAGGGTGGAGTTCTCATGAATGGATTAGTGCCCTTAAAAGAGACTCACTAG
Organism: Peromyscus nudipes; assembly: GCA_902168325.1. Classification (NCBI taxonomy): domain Eukaryota; kingdom Metazoa; phylum Chordata; class Mammalia; order Rodentia; family Cricetidae; genus Peromyscus; species Peromyscus nudipes. The sequence continues at coordinate 28,342 of CABHPH010156620.1, forward strand.
AGAGCTATGTTGCCACTTTTATTTTCAGTTTGTATGAGTGTGTGTGTGTGTGTGTGTGTGTGTGTGTGTGTGTTCGTGTGTGTCAGTGCACATGTACATATGTGGGACTGTGGTGCTGTGGGATGTCTTTCTGTATGCTGTGAATATGTGTGTCTCTCATTGGTTGATAAATAAAGCTGTTTGGCCAATGGTGAGGCAGAATAAGGTTAGGTGGTACATTCAAACTGAAGATGGAGATGAAGAAAGGCAGAGTCAGAGGAAAAGCAAGTCAGCCAGCTGCCCAAGGAGCAAGATGTCAGTGGATTGGTATTGCCACAGCCACATGGCAATACATAGATTAATAGAAATTGGTTAATTTAAGTAGTAAGAGCTAACTAGTAATAAGACTGAGCCATAGGCCAAACAGTTTATAATTAATATTAAGCCTCTGAATGATTATTTTAAAAGTGGCTGAAGGACTGCCAGACTGGGGCAGGACAGAGAAGTGTCTGGTTAACTGTGGAGGTCAGAGGTGGACATTGGGTGTCTTTCTCAGTTGCTCCCCACCTTGTATATCAAGGCAGAGTTTCTCACTTGCGGCCCGGAGCTCACTGATTTGGCCAGTCTAGCTAGGCGGCTTGCCCTGGGCTCCTCTGTTTCTGCCTCCCAGATGCTGGGATCACAGGCAGGCCACGATGCCCACTTGGCACTTACACGAGTGCTAGAGATCCAAACTCTGGTCCTCATGCTACGCAGCAAGTGCTTTACCCACAGACCCCTCTCCCCAGCCCCTCCTTAGTTCCTTCTGAATGTCAGGGCGTAGTGAGAAGACGGCCGTTTATGAGCCTTCACCAGACACTCAGTGTGTCAGCCCCTTAACCTAGCCCTTCCCAGCCTTCAGAGCTGTGAGAAAGAAATATCTGTTTGTATCAGCCGTACAGATGATGGTATCTTTGGAAAACAACATGAACAGGCCGAGAGACATCCTCCTCCCCCTTCAAGACTAAGGGACTCTTGATCCTTCTGCTGTTGGGATGTGTGCTCTTGACAGCTTTCAGGTGAGTCTGCCCAGGAATTGCCCTCAGCCTAAGAAAGCTGCTTCATCAGAGCCATACCCCTCCCTGGGGACAGACTTCATTTAATGGCTGGCCTACTGGGGCACAAAGGGCCAGCCCCTCAGCTCAGTCAGGTACATCTCTGAAAAGTCATCCCTATTCAAAAGCCCCAGGGCATCATCACAGGAGACCTTCTAGTGTGACTCCACTCCAGCTCAGTTCCTCTGCCCCTCCTCAGCCCAGCTGTTTCCCTTACTCTCCTGGAGGTGTGGAGCCTGAAGTCCCAGCTGAGAGCTCACAGGCAGTAACCTGAAACTCAGAGCCTGTTCCCAACTCCCACTCCACCCCAAAACCCACATCTGGAGCCCAGCTAGCACACCCCTTCCCTGGACAGATAAGGAAACTGAGGTCCATGGAGGGTCTGGATTCCCTTGAGATCTCCCAGGAAAAGAGTAAGGTTTAATCCATGGAGTTTAATCCATGGCATTGAGTAGATAGAACACATGTTCCTTGATCTGAGAAAAGAGAAATGTAACCAAGAGGCTACTAGGTAATTCTCACAGCATCCATGACAGAGGTGACAGAGTTAAAGAACCAGACTTCATTGTCGCATTGTCCTGCCACCCTGGGAACTCACTTGTAATTGGACATTTCTCGTCCCAATTGCCTGTTCCCAAATACCCAGCAGCTGTTTCTCAAATTACCACATAGAGGCTTATATTAATTATAAATGATTGGCAGATAGCTCAGGCTTATTACTAGCTAACTCTTACATTTTAAGTTAACCCATATTCCTTAATTATTCTCTGCCATATGGCAGTACCTTTACTAGCATGGCACATTCATTTCCTGCTCCTTCTGCATCTGACTGGTGACTCCTGACTCCATCCTTCCTCTTCCCAGAATTCTCCTAGTCTGGCTCTCACACTCAATCTCTTCCTGCCCAGCTATCGGCCAATTGGCTTTTTATTAGCGAATGAGAGTAATACAAATTCATAGTGTAGAAAAGGATTGTTCCACAGCACTCACTTTAGCTGCAACTAATACCACTAGTGAGATTCTGTGTAGCCCCTACTCCTAGGTATCAGAAGGCCCTGCTTCACAATTACCATGAGTACCCATGTCTAGGGACAGAGACACATGGCAGGACCAGTTGTGTCAGCCATACTGTAGGTCAGTGGCTCCCAATGCTACGTGCACGTTAAAGCACCTGAAGTTTGGAGAAATCCTGATGCCCAGCTCATACCACAAGGGAAGCAAATCAGAGATGAATCCTAAGCATTGCATTTTCTTTAAACTCACAACCACAAGTTGAAAACCTCTGCTGCAGGGAAAACTGATGAGGAAAAGAGCTAAGAAGACCCCTCTTTAGTCCCTTACAGCATCAGGTAGGGTTGGATCAAGGAAGCAGAAACACTCGGGCTGATGTAGTTTGACTCACTGTGGAATTTCACTTGAAACATTTGTGCTGACTAGTCAAGTCAGCTATGCAAACAGGCTGAACCACATCTTCTGGAGGGCTGAAGGCAGCAGGGGCCATTGAGAAAAAGGATGGGTGTTGTGGTTATTCACCCCCTGCTGTGTAACAAATTATCCCCCAAATTCTACAACTTTAAGAAAAGGAACACTTCCTATTTTGTAGAGTATCTGAACGGCAGGAACCCATGAGCAGCTCATCTGGATGGCTCTGCTTCAGGCACTGCTTTGTGAGGTTGCAATCAAAGCATCATCTGGCACCTGGAGCCATCTGAACCTTGTCTAGGATAGGTGGATCTGCTTCCAAGATGGCCGGCTCACATAACTGTCAAAGGGAGGCCTTAGTCCTTCCCGTCTGTTGGCCAAAGGCTCAGTTTCTCACCACTTGGACTGTTCTACAGGACCACTCCTGACACAGAAGCTGGTTTTCCCCTGGATCAAGTGATCTTAGGAGATCTGAGGCAGAGAGGAGAATGATACAAGCCCAAGACAATAGCCTAATTTGGAAGGGCTGTTCCATCACTTCGGCTATATTCATGCTGGTTACTGAAACTGGGCGCAATGTGGGAAAGGACTCAGGTCTGTAAATATCAAGAAATAAGGAGGCACTGTGGCTGGAAAGATGATGGCTGAGCAGTTAAGAGCACTTACTGCTCTCGTTGAGGACTGGGGTTCAGTTCCCAGCACCCACATAGCTGTTCACAACCATCTGTAACTCCCGTTCTTGAAGACCTATAATACTTTCTGACCCCCACAGACACCAGACACACACATGGTGCAGACATATGTGCAGGCAAACACTCATACACACAAATTTTTTAAAAATAAAATAAGTCTTTAAAAAGAAAAGAAGTAGGGACCATAGGCAGGGCCAGATCTCAGAGGCTGCCTACCGAAAACATGTGGATGTGCGCAAAGATAAATGGAAGCCTTTTACTAGCTGGAACCCACGTTTCACTTCCTCCAATCTCTATGGTATAATAACTCGCTGGAAAAGCTAATGTCCTTACCCAGGACTGTGAGGCATCTGTGTCATGGTCTGGAGGCTGAAGTATGAAAGTAGGCCTGATTCACCTTTGCCTTCCAAATCACAAGCAAATGTCTCCTGTAGCCATCCTTAACATCGAGCTATGCAAAGACTAGGATCCTAGGAAATGAAGTTTCAGCTTATCGAGACAGCCAAACGGCAAAGGTACTACAGGCTGGCTAACAAGGGAGGTGATTCTTAGGAGTTTTCTGCTCCCTCTTGAACTGGAGCTGGGAGCAATGGGCAACCATGGATGAGTCGGAGCCTTTCAATGAGAAACTCAGACTTTTCTGAACCTTGGGGAAAGCCCCTCCAATTCCCTCTTCAGGCCTATGATAAACCCACTCTGGCTTAAACTTCTTTCATTCTGTAGGAGGCAAAGAGGGAGAGAAAGAACGGAGGTGGATGCTTCGATGATTCATTTCCCAGAGTTGACGATAATTTCTGTCCACTTCACATCAAACAGCCAGACAAAAAACATATATTCCTTAGTGCAAATGAAATCTGGAGCGGTGTACTGATGTGGGGCTAAGTGGGGGAGCATTAGGCACTTGACAAGGACAGATGAATGAAAATGGAGATTGCTGGGAAGCGGAATGAGCTAGTTGTACATGGGCACCAAATGCTATTTCCTTTTCTTCATTCTGGGGTTACAGAAAGACTATGTTCCTGGTCTCCTTTGAAATTAGACTGGGTGATAGCTTGGGTTCTGGCCACTGAGATGTAGTTGGAAATAATGTCAATCACTTGTCCCAAGCCTCACCATTAAAACTATGCTATGCAATCTCCCCATTGTACTGTCCCTTCAGAAGCAGGCACATAAAATGTATACTGAGATGCTAAAACAGAAGAAGCATTTGGGACTACAGATTCCTTATGTGGCTGACAGCTGTCCCAGGGAGTAGCTCAACCCACACCAGACTTGGTTGGAGTGACCTATATGCCTGTTCACTCAGGCCGCTGAGTTACAGGGTTTTTGTTTCTGCAGCACAGTCTATCTTATCCTGACTACTATAGAAACTGGTACCAGAAATGAGTTTTACTGAAATGTGAATGTAAATTACAGTGTCAGGCCATGAGGAATATCCTATCAGCTGCTGGGAAGATAGTGACTCACGTTCTGCAGTCTTCTAGTTTGATCTCTTGCTGGGATAAAACACTCTAACCAAAAGCAACCTGACAGAGAAAAAGGTTTGTAAGTGGAGGCAGAGTTTCTCTGTCCCAACAGCCCAGTCCCAAATAACTAACTCAGAGGCTACACATGAACTATAAATGCTTAGCCAATAGCTCAGGCTTGTTACTAGCTAACTCTTATACTTAAATTAACCCACACTTCTATTTATGCTTTGACATGTGGCAGTACCTTTATTAGCATTGCACATTCATCTCCTGCTCCCTCTGTGTCTGGCTGGTGACTCCCAACTCCTCCCTTCTCTTTCCCATCATCTTTAGTTTGGTCACTCCACCTACACTTCCTGCCTGACTACTGACCAATCAGAATTTTATTAAACCAATTCGAGTAACAAATCTTTACAGTGAACAAGAAGATTATTCCAGAGCAAAGATTTAGTTGGCTTACAATTCCAGGTTAGAGCCCATCATTTTGGGGAACTCAAAGCAGAAACTCGAGCAGCTAGTGACATCACATCCACAGTCAAGAGCAGACAGAATATATGTGTCCTTCTCTGCTGCATAGTCCCTAGTTGGCTTGCTCTACTCATAGAGTTCATGGCCCATGAAATGGTGCCACCCACAGTGGGCTGGGTCTTCTCACGTCAATTAGCAATCAAGACAATCACCCAAGGACTTGTTCCCAGGCCAACCTGATCTAGATAATTCCTCAACTGAGGCTCTCTTCCCAGGTGACTCCAGGTGATGTCTAGTTGTCAGTCAAGACTGAAGCAGCACATACAGTAACAAATATTCTGTCAAACTTGCATTTGCAAATAGGGACAGGCTGAGAAACCCTTTGCATGGCAAGAAGACTCAAGGTAAAAATGAGGCTGAGGACCGGGGTTCAATTCCCAGCACTCACATAGCTGCTCACAACTATCTATAACTCCCATTCTGAGTGAACTCCCCCTCTGCCCATAAATCTTAAAATGTCTTAAATGTACAGAGATGAAAAAGCAAGGAAGTATAGCAGATAGTAAAGGTATGTCCTGGGGCTGGAGAGATGGCTCAACAGTTAAGAGTGCTTACTTCTTTCATAGGAAACCCAGGTTTGGTTCCCAGCACCCACAATTACCTGTAACTCCAGTTCCAGGGGATCCAATGCCTTTTTCTGACCTCTGCTGGCACCTGTATGTATGGTGCATATAAACTCAAGCACACATGTATACACACATTTTTAAAACATATCTTGGGTTTTGAATATGACCACTGAAGTGGCTCGGAGCAAGCATTTGAGTGGCCCATTACATCTTGAAGGGTCTCTGTTGTCAAAGAAATCTTGAACCTGAATCAAATGAACAAAACCTTTCTTGAGTTAGGCATGGGTATAAAACAACACTTGGGCTCCCAACATGAACAGGACACTGGCTGAGAATGTTTCATGACCCCTCTGGAAGGGATTTCCCCAGGACCTGTTAAATATGGAAAAGGAAGATGGTAGAAGGAAAATAACCAACTAGAAGAAAACTTAGGACCAGATAAGAGGCCTTCTTCACATTAGCATCTGAGGAGTGTGACAGACTATGAGCGTTCTATCCCCCATCCTTCCCTTTTCAGAACACTGGGGTTTACTATGGCCTCTTGTTCCATTACTGGGTTGAGGCTGAGGAAATGGGGGTGCTGATAATTGGTGTTATTTGTCTAAGTTTGGTGGTCTGAATGAGAATGTTCCCCATTAGCTCATGGGTTTGAACACTTGGTCCCCATTTGGTGGTGCTGTTCAGGGAGGTGATGGGACTTTTGGGAAGTGGAGTCTTGGTGGAGGAAGCATGCCACTGGCCGTAGTCCTTGAGAGTTTATAGCTTTGCTCCAGTTTCAGTTCGCTATCTCTGCTTCCCCCTTGTGGATAAGGACAAGATCACTGAGCTCTCCACTCCTGATGCCATGCCTTCTCTGCCATTAGGAATACATAGCTCTGGAACCATAAGCCAAAATAAACTGCCTTCTTAAGTTGCTTCTGGCTATGATATTTTATCACAGCAATAGAAGAGGACCTAATATACTTGAGAATCAGTTGGCCTAAGAGAAGAAATCTATGCATCCATAGATGAAACAGCTCTGTGTTTCAGGATTCTTTGGGGTAACATAAAGTACCCTGATGCCAGTAGTTTAAGCAGCAGTGATTTCTTCTTTACTTTAGTTCCCTGAATCAGGGAAGCTGGCAGGGCAGATCCTCAACTCTACCTGCCATTAGCCAACATTGTTCACTCAGTTGCATTTAGCTGGGGACTAGGTCAGAGGAGTTTCACCCATGTGTCTGGCTCCTGGGTGCTCATGTGGCCTCTGAGATCTATGCACATGGCACATTATCCTTCATCAGAGTAGCTTCCTTGTAGCATGTCACTGGCTTCCCAGGGCACCAAGGCAGAAGCTACCTGTGGTAATATTGTGTTCCCCAAAATATTGTACACCCTAATAAACTTATCTGGGGTCAGAGAACAGAACAACCACTAGATATAGAGGCCAGAAAATGGTGGCACACGCCTTTAATCCTATCACTTGGGAGGCAGAGATCCATCCGGATCTCTGTGAGTTCAAAGCCACACTGGAAACAGCCAGGCATAGTGACAAATGCCTTTAATCCCAGGAAGTGATGGCAGAAAGCAGAAAGGTATATAAGGTGTGAGGACCAGGAACTAGAGCCTGGTTAAGCTTTCAGGCTTTTAGCAGCAGTTCAGCTGAGATCCATTTGGATGAGGACACAGAGACTTCCAGTCTGAGGAAACAGGATCAGCTGAGGAACTGTTGAGGTGAGGTGGCTGTGGCTTGTTCTGCTTCTCTGATCTTCCAGCATTCACCCTAATACCTGGCTCTGGGTTTGTTTTTATTAATAAGACCTGTTAAGATTCATGCTACAGCTACGGGCACTTGTTAAGGGGAAGGCCAGAACTGATGTGACGTCACTTCTGCCACACGCGTTGGCCAAAGGGGGTTAAAAGTGTTATAGTTGGGACATAAATGATCTCCACCCAAAGAAGTTCGTGTGGTGAGGACTTGGTCCTCACCTGGTCCTCAGCTATTTGGACACTTGAGAAGGTAGGGCCAAGCTGAAGGAAATGCATTACTGAGATGGGCCTTTTGGGTATCTTGTCTCCAGCCTCCATCACTGCTTCCTGTACACACTGACTACAAGCCTGGAACCCACAGAGCCAAAGGCCATGGACTGGAAGCTCTGCTCCTCCTTTTAAGCTCTCCTGTCACATGCTTTACCACAGTGCCCAAAATGCTAACACAGAAAGTGTTGGAATTTGAATCTGAAGCGTTCCTCCCAAAAGACTCACATGTGCAAGGCTTAGGCCCCTCTCTAGTGGTACTATTGAGGAGTAAGTGGATCACATGGATGATAACCTCATCCAAAGACTGATCGACAGATGAGTTCACATTAAGGGAGATATTGAGAGCTAGGGTCTGATTGAAGGAAGTATGTTACTGTGGCAGGCTGTCTCAGCTAGGGTTTCTATTGCTGTGAAGAGACACTGTGACCACGGCAACTCTTATGAAGGAAAACATTTAATTGGGCCTGGCTTACAGTTCAGAGGTTCAGTCCATTATTGTCATGGTGGGGAGCATGGCAGCTACAGGCATACGTGGTGCTGGAGCTGAGAGGCCTACATCTTGACTCAGAGACAACAGGAAGTTGACTGACTGTCACACTGAGTGAAGCTTGAGAAAAAGACCTCAAAGCCCTCCCCCACAGTGATATACTTCCTCCAACAAGACTTCAACACACTTCCTCCAACCTACTCCCACAAGGCCACACCCCCTAATAGTGCCACTCCCTATGGGGGCCATTTTCTTTCAGACCACCACACGTGCCTTTGTTCACAGCCCCTTTCTGTCTCTGCTTCCTGTTACTGTGAGGTAAGAAGCTTTCCTCCACTATGCCCTTCCACCATATTTCTGTCATAGGTCCACAGCAATGAAACTATCGACTCACAGCTGAAACCTCTGACATCAAGCAACAGAATAGTCTCCTTCCTCCTTGAAATGCTCCCTCTGGGATGTTACCTCACAATAACAAAACCTCGACCAGCACGGAAGGCCAGTCCAGATTCAAAGGCAGCTGCTAAAGCTTGAGCCTGGACATCGCTCTAAGCCCCCACGTGTTAAGGGTTTGGTCCTTGCTTGGTGGTCTTAGGGAGTAGTGGAACCTGTAAGAGGTGGATTTAATGTGGGGGGGTCTTTGGCCGTTGAGAATGTGCCCTTGAAGAGGATTATGGGACCCTGGTTTCTTCCTGTCTCTCTCAATCCCAACCACAAGGTGAATGGGTTATTGTCACACACTACCCACTGTGACAGGCCAACACTGGCCCAAAACAATGGGACAAGTTGTTCATGAACTGAAACCCCCAATGATGAGTCAAAACAAACCTTTGCTCGTTGTGTTAGCTATTATAGTGACAGAAAGCGGATTACCACAGGAGGATGAGCAAATTCCTCCTCCCGGGAGGTGGGGCGAGCCTCACGCAAGCCCAGTGAAGGAAGAAACTACAAGAGTCATACATGGAGATTGCCACGCCCACACATTCGGACCGTTGAAGCTGGCTAGAAGAAAAGAACTTACTCCCCCTCAGGTTAGCCCCTACCTCCATATGGGTGTGAGCTAAGCCCAGCTGGGCCCTGCTGAATGACAAATCCCTGAGGAAAATATATGTTGTTGCTTTAAGCCACTATTGGCTACATATCTAATACACAGTCAATCACTGACCACAGACTCTATATTTGTAAATTCGCCTATTTATCCGTAAACATATATGCACACGATGAATGAATGAATGTAATTAAAAAACCAACTAGAACAAAAGAAGACCGCTGGTGGCGGTGTTCTAGGTCCCACCGTTCCTTCTTCTAAATGTCTCACACTAGCTCCATGTCACACACTTTTCATACATTAATGTGACCTTGCTACACCCCCATCAGCATATGCAGTAAATGTCTTCATTTCTTAAAGCTTGATAGACCTCTGTGACCACCTCAACTAATAGCATATGCCAAAAGTGATGCTAGGTGATGTCCAAGGTTACAGCATAAAAGGAGATAGCTTCCATATGGCTCTCTACCTTGGGACCACATGCTTTGAGAGTCCTGAGCCAACATGTTAAAAACTCTGGCTTCCTCAGAAATTCCATGTCAGAGAGACCACACAGAGTGGCCACAGCAGAGGCGAAGGCCGGGAGAGCTCTACCTACTCTAATTTCCAGCTGCTTGGGTCTCTCCAGGCCAGATGGCAGATGTGTGAGAGAGCAAAGTGGAAATTGCAGCCCCAGCTTTCCAAGTTTTCTCTCCTTGCCTCAGCAAGACACGTGACAAGAGCGGCTTTCTTCTGACTCCCGGCCTGAGTGGATGCATCCATCACAGCAGGGAAGGCTCGGTGGTGGTGGTGGCGGGACTTGAGCCCGCAGCTTGCATCATCTCCACAGTCAGGAGGCGGAAGGGAATGCTGGTGCGCAGGTGGCTACCTCCATTCCCCTTCTTACCTTGTTCAGAACCCCAGGCCATGGGATAGTGCCACCTACATTCAGGATAGGTCCTCCCTCCCCAGTTGAACTTCTCTGGAAACATCCTCACAGACACACGCAGAGGTGTGCTTTCTAGGTGATTCTAAATGTCATCTCCCCGAAGCAGAAGAGATGGCTCAGATGTTAAGATCATTTGCTGCTCTTGCAGGAGACCCAGGTTCAGTTCCCAGCACCCACACAGCAGCTCATAATCTTTTGCAACTTCAGTTCCAGGGGATCTGCGCCCTCTTCTGGTTTCTGAGAGCACCAGGCACACACATGGTGCACATACATATATGCAGAGAAAACAGTTGCACGCATCAAATAAAAATAAAGAAAATAATTAAAAAATTAAATAAATCCCGTGAAGTTGACAGTGAAGATTAGCCACAACAGAGATGTCTCCATTGATGCCAAGATGGCTTAGTGGTGGACTCCCCCACCTGGGCCCTGTCATCAGGAGGGAGACGGGTGCGGCAGATATGTAGCTTGGTGGAGTGCTTGCCTAACGCGTGAAGCTCTGGGTTCCATCCCCAAAATTGAAAGAAAACAGTAGATCGGGGAGGAGAGAGGAGGAGGAGAGGGAGAGAAAGAGCAGATGACTTCGATTTATTTAACCACTGGTTTCAAATGAAACTGTTTTGTTGTAAGGGAAAGCCAGAGTTTAAACACTTCATCATTCACTCCAACTGGCCTCATGTCTACAGTCCCAGTCTGGTAAATAAGCTTCAAATATGTGTCTGCCTGTGCAAGGCAGCAACACACACCAGCTCACTGGAGGATTAGGGCCCCTTGCCTGTCTTCCTGTAGGTCAAGAGGTTGCCAAACACACGTGTAAGGAGACAAGGGAATTTCTGGAACACGAGGAGCAAAAAGAGATAATGGTTTGCTTCAGGCTGGAGGAGGTTGGGGACGGTTAGAACACCATCTGTGAAAATGGAGAGACGCTGTTAGTGAAGAGAGGAGCACGAGAGACTCGGGGACCTCTCTCGGGGTCTGGTCTGCTGCATCTACCATCCAGACCTACAGTCGGGCTGAGCCCACAGCTAAAGGATTATCTCAGAGACAGGCAGAAGGCCAGACATTCCTGTGCTGGGGAGTGGTGGATCGGCCAAACACGTGCAAAAGGGCTTGTTCGTCTACATTCCAACTAAGTCCTCACCCTCATGAAACTTCCTGTGTTTTTCGTGGAAAGAACATGGGCTCTGGAATCCGACGGCCCTTCAGCTGTCACCCACCGTGTTACCTTAAGCGAGTCATCTAAGCTGTCTGGGCCTCACATACCTAAGTGGAAATCTTAATGCCTGCTCAGAAGGCTCCGAAAGAATTAGACTGAACTCAGGAGCATCTGGCACGAAGCAGGTGGTCTCCTTCCCTCCCCTCCTCCTACCAACATGCATGCCCAGAGAGGGTCTCGGGCTCTTTAAAGGATCTTGTGTGTTTCTGGCTGTGGGGACTCAAGTAGCTCCCCTCCCACCCTGCCCCTCATTTTACACCTGCAAAAGCAAAGCCGAGAACCGTTTATCTGTGCCCTAATCCCTGGAACCTGTAATGCCTTATATGGACAAGAAAGGACTTTGTAGATGTGATTGAATTAAGGATCATGAGATAGGGGGATTACTCTGAATTACTCAAGTGGATACAAAACGCTACCACAGGTGTCCATAAAAGAAGAAAACAACAGGACATATTAGAGGAGATGAGGCCATATGAGCCCGGGGCATTGAATGAAGTGATATAGTCACTGGGTTGGAGAGCAGCCCCCCAGGAGGGCAAGATGTAAGGAAAAGATTTCTCCCCAGTGCTTCCAGAGGGAACTTGGCCTGGTGGATGCCTTCACCTCAGTCGTAGGAACAGGGGACTTCAGGCTTCTAGAAGCTGGAGCTGTCAAGTTTGTGGTAATTTGTCTTGGCAACCACAGGACACTAACAGAGTAGCTGAGTATGTGATGCCAAGGAGGGAGTTAAGAAAGGAAAGGCCAACTGGGTGGTGGTAGCACACGCCTTTAATCCCAGGCAGGTGGATCTCTGTGAGTTCGAGGCCAGCCTGGTCTACAGAAAGAGTTCCAGGATGCCAGCGCTACACAGAGGAACCCTGTCTCAAAAACCTAAAATAAATAAATAAATAAAAAGAAAGAAAGGAAAGGCCAGCTCTGAAGCCACACTCTAAAAAGTGAACCCTCACAGTTTCACTAGCTGGGCTTGCCCTGGAGCTGTCATCTAATGGTGCTGACTCTAGTCCCTCAGCCTGGCATCCCCCACAGGAAGTGCCAGGCAAGGAAGTGAGTGAAATCGGCATCATATCCAGGAAGACAAGAATAGCCTGTGCCTGCTGTCCAAAGCCCTGGCATCAAACGTGAAAGCCATCTGCCAGATCTGGCCTCTGACTGCACGAAGGGTCCCCAAGGAGGACAGAGCAGGCACAAGACAAAACATGAATGTGGCGCCCCCTACAGGTCATACCTTCTTTGGCACGTGGTTAATCCTTTCTCAGGGCCTCCAGAAGAGTTAACAACTCTTGGTATACCAACTCCTATGGAAACACACAACCATTTGAATGACCCACTGACCATTTGGGCCTGGAAAAATACGTCCCACTGAACACTAATAGCATGTGACATACTGCATATGGGTGCCTGAGTAGAAACTATAGACCATAGCTTGCCAATTCAACTATAGACCAAACTTGGCAACCTGGAGCCACTGCATCCTCCAATATGGCATCTCCCTGCTGCATGTGACCTGGTTCCCTTTTAGGGATCACCATAACTGCTATCTCCCCCATTCCATGTCCCTAGCTTTCTCCCAATACCAGAATACCCAAGACTACTCCAGCAGAGAAGCCCGAAGGCTGAAGACTACTGTACAAATGGGACTTTCATTTTGAAAGGGAGGGGCAGCCGTTCTTTTTAGGCATCTGCCAGTTGACCAAAGGAATGACCTTATTTGAGGACCCCTACAGGGAAAACAAAACAAAACAAAACAAAACAAAACAAAACAAAACAAAACAAACCTCGAGGGCTAAAGAGACTGCAAAGCAGTTAAGAGCACAGTCCCAGCTCCCGAAGACGGCGGCTCGAAACTACCCGTAACTCCAGCTTCGAGGGATCCAACACCCTCTTCTTCTGGTCTCCATGGGAACTCTCACTCACACGTGTGCACACACACACCTAAGAAAACACTGTGAGACAGAGAGTATAAGGGCGACGCTATTGATAATGATGCTCAGATCGCAAGTGTGAACTAGGCCTCTCCCTAACAATACACAGGCTTCCTGTGTGATTTCCCTTCTGTGAATAGAGAGATCACTAGCTTACCACTCAACCTCCTTCCCTTTCCTTTTAGACAGGAGAACAAGCTACGTTTGCCATTCTCCCTCGCAGTGGGGTGTAGTCATGAGACTGTGGGATGTCCTGGCCCATAAGACCTTCCACACCACTCTTTGCTCTCTTCCCTTGGCTACCATTTAGAGGACAGTCTTTAGGACAATCTTGAAATTAGGTGACCCAACGTCCCAGTTTTCTAGGAACTGTCCCTGTTTTAACACTGGAAATCGAGAATCTACGGAACCATTCAGTTGGAGACAAAACCGGAATGATTGGTCACCCTGCTTGAAAGGTGCCTGGGGAAGGTGACAGGGCTTCTACCAGCCTGGGTGTCAACCTTGAAAGACTGCACGAGCAGAGTATCCTCCACCCTACCACACCCCTGCTACTCAGCATTACCTGTTTTGGAATTCTTGTAAGCAAAAATAAACTGAGATTTGCTATGCTGTGTGTTACTTCAGCTAGCATACGCTTAACTGATACACCATCTAATATTTTTGGAGAAACCCCAAAATATCCCCTGTTCTCTTAGCTACTGTTTTGAGAAGACAGGCACTGGTTATAAATAGGGAGACTGTATATTATCAGGGAGAGGCCTAGTTCACACTTGGGATCTGAGCATCATTATCAATAGCGTCACCCTTTTACATTCTGTCTCACAGTATCTAATGTGCTCATAGAAAATCTGTAGTGTGAATGCACACCTAATTCCTGAAGAAAAAACACCGTCAATCAACTCCTGTTTTAAACGTAATGTAAAAATGAACTTTTCTGTAATTGTAAACATGATAGACAGTCAATGTCCTGTGTGTTCCTCAATTACTCTCCTTATTTTGGGGACCGGGCCTCTTGTTGAACCTGGAGCTCACTGATTGGCTAAAATGACTAGTCACCAGCCCCAGTCTCCGTCTCTCCGGCCCTGGGATTACAGGCGTTGCTGCCACCCCAGATTTCTATGTAGATGCTGGGGCTGCGTTCATGCCCTTGGGGGCAAGCACCTTACTGGTTGAGCATCTCTTCAGCTCCCTGGAATCCAGGTTTCTTACAGAGTTTGTGTTTGGGGTACAGTTGTTCATCTAGCGCTGCTGTGATTTGGAAATAAAATGGTCCCAGGGGCACACACGTTGATGGCTTGGACCCAAATCATAGTGCTACTGGGATCTAACCTCACCAATGAGCTGGTCCACACATGAGTTCATAGCCTGTTCATAGCCTGTAACGACTGAGAGTGGGAACTGGATCCTGGGGCATGGCTTTGGAGGGTACATCTCTTCTCCAGACACTTCTGTGTTTCTGACCACCATGAGACACACAGCTTACCATCACCACACCTCCCTGCCCTTTCTACTTCACCACATGCCTAAAAGCAATGGAGCCAGCTGTAGACAGAGGCCTCTGGAGCCAGAAGCTGAAACCAAATCCTCTGTGAAGTTGATTTTTGTCATAGAGACAAAAGCAGACAAATA
>CABHPH010156621.1:0-12490 GCA_902168325.1 Peromyscus nudipes
TGAGTGCTTAGCCATAGATTCAACATCTGTCTCAATACACCCTGCCAAGGTCCAGTGAACATTATGGAAGAAGGGAGTAAGAACCAGAGAATAAGGAGGACTGTTATAAATTATTGTAAATTCCTCAGAACATGACTACTACAGACATGGCTACTACATACATGAATTCATCACAGCTATAATTACCTACAGGAGACCTATGAAAGACCAAGAGAGTTCAAAATTACAATATGAATGGGGGAGAGGCTCCAAAGTCCCTACTTCTTTTTTTTTTCTTGGTTTTTCAAGACAGTGTTTCTCTGTGTAGTTTTGGTGCCTGTCTTGGATCTCGCTCTGTAGACCAGGCTGGCCTTGAACTCATAGAGATCTGCCTGACTCTACCTCCCAGTGCTGGGATTAAAGGTGTGCACCACCATGACCCATCCACAGTCCCTACATCTATCTGAGGAAGGATTGGCAGTTGATGGCTGCTGGGGGAGGAAGAGATTCTTTTCTGTAACCATATGGCACTGTTAGGTTCTTTAGGTTCTCCATACTCCAGTGTGTGACCCCACACTGAGGCACAAACACAGGCCACACTAATTGGGTCATAAAATAGATAGATAGATAGATAGATAGATAGATAGATAGATAGATAGATAACATAAATAAAAAAGCAGGCCTGGAGTTGGGAGGGAAATATGATTGTGGGTCCTGATTGGAATTGCATGTAGGGAGTTAAAGGTGGATGCTATCAAGATTCATTGCATTCATGTACAAAACTTTCAAAGAATAAATAAAAATTATGATAAAAGGAAGAGTATTGCTTTCAGATTACATCTTCATGAATGCCTTAGTTCACTGGTTCTTTAGAATATCATGTTCCATGAATAAGCTTTGTTAAACAGCCTGAATTTGATAGGCATGAAAAAATACTTATTTCTTGTTAATGATTTTTATGGGATATTTTGATCGCACTCTGAAAATCCTGAGGCTGTCCAATAAAGTTATACCTTGAATCAGGGGGCAGAGCCAGTGACTATCTGACCAGAACTGGCCATAGAGAAATCAGCAATTTGGATAGAGAAGACACACAGGAAAGAAAGGGTGGGGACTAGAGTTTGGGGTCTCTTGGTTCTGGGACAAAGGAAGAGACATTTCTCTTGAGGTGTCTCTGGCCAAAAAGCCAAGTCAACTAGTTGCTTCTCTGCCTCTCTGAGCTAGCAAATTTTCACAGAAGCCTTGAACTTCTGAATTTTATTGAATGAAAGAGACTTAATTTAAACCTACATGTTGTAGCCATGGCAGAGCTAGGACCATGGGACCAGAAGCCTGACCAGGCCACAGCCTAAGTGGCCAGTGGAACACTGACTGAGGGGCTAAGGGGTGACTGATGGTAACTAAAATATCAGTCGATTCATGGGAAGCTGCTAAACTGACAGAAAAATATCAAATGATAGGTAGGCCATGCTTGATTTAGAAATATACTTTCAAATTAGATAGAATACTAAAATATGAAGGAAAACGTATTTGCTAGCATACAACATTTGAGTTTAAGGAAACTTAAGATTCAGATAGCACTGGATAATATGTTATGTCCATTTGGTAGTTCTGGGTTTCTTAAGTCTACACAACACAATATTTGAGGACCTTATTTTATTTTCAATTATGCATTTCTTGGAGCACAAGGTGGTGGTGAATACATCTTTTGGTCTAAATTGTGTCTGTATTTATCAAGTACACTATTTTGGTTTCTGACACTGTGTCAAACATTTATTCTTAGCTTTTAAAAAATGTCCCTTGATCACTCTCAATATGTGTTTATATTTGTAAATAACATTATTGCTACTACTAAGTACACTAAATCTATATTATATACAATAAATTATATTGAATACTTTCATGATTGATTTAGTATAACAATTATTGGGGCAGTTTACTATATTTAAGGAGATTTTTCTAATTAGTTGGCAGAGCTGATTCTCCTATATCATACAAATAGTTGACAAATAGGCAATGTGTTTGTATGTCAAGTACCTTTAATTTTCTCAAAATACAGTCTCTCTCTCTCTCTCTCTCTCTCTCTCTCTCTGTATATATATATATCACACACACACACACACACACACACACACACACACAAAGGCAAACATTACCTAAAAGCATTTACTAAAGAAAACTCCTGTGCTTCCTGTTCCATTTATACATCACCCATTATTTTACTGCCAAAGAGAAGCTAATGGCATAATTCTGAAGTGCAAAACCATATATTATCTTCATATTTTCCACATATTTTTTCAGATGCTTCCCCTCAGCTTTGATACTCAGGAGGCAAAAACTCACCACATTTTCTCATCAGGCAGTTACATCTGGAAAAAGGATCATGTGAAAGACTGGAAAACTCATAGACAGAGTTTGGAAATCAAATGTGAAGATTTTATTTAGATATTTTAGCATATAGAGAACTAAGTTAAGCCTCTAGACCAATCATCAAAATTTCCCTTATGAGGCCTTAGCTTAAATAGCAGTTATAGAATTTGGGAACCTCTTGTAATACCTTAGTGTAATTAAAAATTATTTTTTAAAATATATGTTTTATATTTTTCAGCAACATCTTGACATATTCAAGGTAGGATTTGTACTAGCTGTGTTGAAGGACATATGCACAGTTATTTTACCATGGTAAGGGAGTATCATGTGTATGTAGCAAAAGGGAAGAGATAGTTGAATTGGGCCTAGTCAGGGATGCAGAATGGGAAGTCATGGTGGTGTTTAAAAGAATCTGAGCAATGGCTCACCTCTTTCCTAAGGATCAAAGGGTGGATTTAAGCATGCCTCCTGGGAAAAGACATAGTCATTAATTTTTAGAAGGTCATAGATAGTTCTAATATTTATCAGTTTTCCCTTGAGGCAGGGAGTATAGAAAAGTATGTTTTGACAGAATAAGGTATATGCAAGGATCTAAGGCTAAGCTTGAAGGAAAGCAATAAAATGGAATAGAATCCCAAGTGTGCTGTTAGGGAACTTCAGCATTGGTTGTGCTTTGGTAAAACAATGGCTTACTTGGTGGGTTTTAGACTCTGGATTAAATATCAAAAAACATATAAATAATAAGTTGTAAGCTTTTATTTAATCAGAGTTTGTTCCTTCCTGTTGAGTTTTCTCTACTATGCATTATGACTGAAGAATAGTTACGTTGTTTCAGCTTCAAGAGGTGTAGTATTGAGTTTATTCTGTGTATGTATGAGGACGTGTGTGTGTGTGTGTATGTGTGTGTGTGTGTGTGTGTGTGTGTGTGTGTGTGTGTAATATATTACACATGTGCATTCATGTGAATGTTGAGCCTAGAGAGGGACGTTGGGTGCCCTGCTCTGTCTTAGTTACTTTTCTGTTGATGTAATAAAATGACACAACCAAAAGTAACTTATGAACGAAGTAACTTTTGACTCCAGAGAGGGGGAGACCATAATGGAAAGGGAGACATGCCAATAATCAGTTCGAACATGAAGCCAAGGTAACATATCTTCAACTTCATACATGAAACAGAAAAAAATGAACTTGAAGTGGAGTCAAGCTATAAACTTCTAAAGCCCACCCCCATTAACATACATCCTATAGTAAGGCCGCACCATCTAAATTCTAAAACATCCCTCAAATATTGCCAACAATTGGATATTAAATATATGATCTATGGGGAACATTTCTCATCTAAACCACTACATGCTCTATCACTATTGACCTTATTCTCTTGCATCAGAGACACTCAGGAAACCTGGAGCTATGTTGGCATCAGAAATTTCTATTGTCCTGATTCCTTTGTCTCCAACTTTTTCAGCAGAGGGTTTATAGGTACATCTGGCTACACATGGCTTTTTATGTGTGTGTGCTGGGGGTTTGCACTCAGTTCCTCATGCTTGTGCAACAAAATTTCTTAAACACTGAGCCATCTCCTTAGTAACCATCAAATTCATTCTTGTCATCAAACGTAACGTATGTTTAACTACACACCAGAGAGTTTTGCTAATATTGCTTTGGTCTTCTTTCTTAGTAGCCTACCTTGTATCACAAATTCAACATAGAATAGTAATTTTAAAGTTGTTGAGGAAATGAGAAGAAAAAAGTTCTGCCCAACAACCTACAATAAACAGTATTTAGGATCATTATCCAGGTGGCAGACTTTTCTTAAAAGTTGTAAACTTTTCTGCTCTGCCTCTTTGTGTGTGTGTGTGTGTGTGTGTGTGTGTGTGTGTGTGTGTGTGTACATGCATTCTGATGTCCATAGAGACCAGAAGAAAGAATGTGATACCCTGGAGCTGAAATTACTGTTGGTCATCAACCACATACGTCGGGCTTGCAAACTAAGCTCTGATCCTCTGCAAGGGCAGTGAATACTTTTACCTTCTGAGCCATCCCTGTAGCCCATAGTGGAAAATTTTGTGAGTGGTCATGATGGACCTTTGCAGCTATCTATTTTTTACCATTTAAGGAGAGTGTGTCTTTCCATATCTGTCACATGGCTTATAATCTTTGTGAGCAAAAAAAAAGTGGCAGTGTCAAAAATAGCTTATACAGAGTGAGCTATGACTGTATTCACATGAAATTAATATTTATTCACATAGAGCATGACATATGCTTGTTCCTCTTAGGGTAGAGACTAATGAGATTTTGACAAAGTTAGTGTGAAGTATAATTTAGGCAAAGTTCTGAAATTAAGAGATATTATAGGCTGAATCAGGACAGATATTGTCAATGTATAACTCAGATAGAAGCTCTTTGAGGAATTATCAGACCTCTCAGCTAACAAGTTGCTTTTGACCTAGCAGGCAAATGGAAGAGGCATTGAATATGCTTTTTGGCCAGAGCCTAATATTCTGTACTCTGAGATATGAGATATAAGTGTTGATTATAATCAGTGATGTCTGAAACTAGAAAGAACACAAGGAACATTTGTAGAATCTTAGTATCTACAGAGGTCTGCAGGCCTTGATTCAGGCTTCTGTGACATAAGAGAATATCTGTTTATTGCCAAGGCAAGAGTCTTCAGTGGCTTTCAGCAGTGGCTACAAAATTTGCAAAAAAAAAAAATGTGGAGATAAGACCATTTGTTTAAAACCTCCTGTTAGATAATTATGGTATTTATTCATTTACACCTGGATATTTGCCACTAAATAAATGATAACCAAGCTACAATTCATAGACTCAAGTGGGAGGAGCCCATGGATCTCCCAGGATGGGGAAGTAGAGCAGATTTTACGGGTAGAATGGAGCCAGGGTTGGGTGTGAGAACAGAAGGATCAGGTGGGAAATGGAAGGGGAACAGGGATTGAGGAATGGAATGAGAGGAAAAACAACTAGAATTGAAGAGTCTTTGAGGGGTGTGGAAACCTAGGGCAATAGAAAACAAAAATGACTCCTAATGTTATTCTGCAATGCTCATAGGTCAGGGCCTTACTCAGCCATCATCAGAGAGTCTTCCTCCTGCAGCAGATGGGACCAAATGCAGAGACCTGTAGCCAGACATTACATTTGAGAGAGAGAGAGAGAGAGAGAGAGAGAGAGAGAGAGAGAGAGAGAGAGAGAACCTTGGAACACACAGCTCAAAATGGGATGACCCCATCCATTCCCTCCATTCAGAGCTCAGAAGGAGGCAGAAGTGTTAGGGGAGACAGAGGGAAGGAGGACACTAGGAGAACAAGGCCCTCTAAATCAACTGAGCAAAGCTCATATGAGCTCATAGAGACTGAATCAGCAATCACAGGGTCTACACAGGTTTGCACCAGATCCCCACCATATATATTATAGCTTTCAGTTCAGTACTTTTACGTACTGAAAGTGTGAAAGAATGGCTCTCTGATTTTTGTGCCTGCTTGTTAGGATCTTTAATTTTTTATGTTGGCTTGTCTTGTCTAACTTCAATATAATGACTTTTCTTTTATCTCATATTTTATTTTGTTAGGTTTTGTTGTTATTTCTTACATGCCTGCTCTTTTCTAATAAGGCAGAAAGGGAATGGATCCAGATTGAAGAGATGTTGGGGAAGAATTGGGAAGAGGAATTTGTATTCCGATTATACTATGATATTATAGAATTAGAAGAGAATATATGTTTAATAAAATGGAAAAAATTAAAACAATAACAACAAAAATCTCCTGTTACAATGGTTGTGTGAGGTTTGGTCAATTGTACTAGTCTTTGGGCTCTGCCATTTATCAAAGCCACCTTGGTTTTAAAGGATAGAAACAGGTAACATTCCATTGAGATTCATCACCTCCAATTGCTTACTAACATCCACAGTTTTTGTGAACTCCAAATAATTTTCCCAGTAAATTAATAAACAATTTCCCTGGCAGGGAAGGATAGACATTCTCCACGATTCTTTCATACCACTTCCTGGTTGTACAATACGTATAATGTTCACGTTTGGCTCTACCATGTGTCAGAAACTCCTCACCCTAAGCCACAATGGCAGGATGTTATGGGACGCTACTCTTTTCATAACCTGAGGAATATAATGCAATTAGATGAGAAGGTTTATAGATTCTAAGCACTTTTATTTCCAGAAAATTTCAGATAGTGAGTATCAATTTTTACTCACGTATTCTACAATATATGAAAAACAAAGACATTCCCTACAGGAAAATTCTGCAGTCATAGGAGGTATCAAACTGATCTACAAGGCATGAGAAGATCTTCTCAATCCTGTACAAATGAAGGATTTTCTGAGACAGTGTATCAAGTGGTTCTATTTGACTTTAACTTGGACACATTTTTAGATTTGGAGAAAGCCAGATTTAAGGAAAGATGATGTGTAGGTCATAGCATCAATGATGTAACTAGATATCGTAAATGACTAAAATCATTTCCTAGGTATGTTCTTGGTGACTGGGCTCACTGAGACTCCAAGAGTAGTGATTTAAATTCATTTTAGATCTCACACATAAAGATGGTATGCTATTGCAAACATGAAGAGGTTTCCCCAGTGGTGGCCAAGTAAAGGTCCATTGTATGATATACACTATACTTTCAAGGCCAGTAAGTCAGTAGTTTCTTAGGAAGCATGTCTATTTGGCTTTTTGGTAGTTATTTTCTTCCGACATCACATAATCTGACCTCTATGCATGCTTGTCTCTTCATCTTTTACCAGTCACATTAAATTAGAGAATATTCCAAAATAATGATCAATAATATCCATTTCTATTGTTCAATGTTAATGTTAAATATATAACATTAATATCTATTTTAATCCTTGTATCTCATACTATAAGAATATAATATGCATATATACGTGTGAAATATGCTATAGGCTGGATGTTTGTTCTCTCTCAAGTTTCTTATGTTGAAACCTAATATTAAGGTGATGATGTTTGGAAGTAGGAATTTTGAGAAGATTGGGTTTCAGTTAGAAAGAAGCTCTCGTAAATGAAATTACTCTTTTTATACAAAAGAGGTCAATAGAATTTCCTTCTCTCTCCCTGCCTGTGAAGTATGGAAAGAAGACAGTCATTTATACATCACAATTCAGCCATTCTAGACACCAAATCTGCTACCATGTGGATCCTAGAATTTTCCACCTCTAGCATAATAAGAATTCACTTGCCTTTTTTTTTGTTTTGTTTTTTAGTTGATGTTTTTAAAACAAGCAGTTGGGAACCATGAAGTTTATGTAATAATTAGAGTTTAACAAATAAATATAATAGTCAGGCAAGTGACCTATGATGGGTGATATCATTCTGTATGCTATGAATATGTATTGCTTTGATTGGTTGATAAATAAAGCTTTTTGGCCAATAGTGAGGCAAAAATAAGATTAGGTGGGACATTCTAACTAGAGAGAGAGAGAAAGAAAAAAGACAGAGCAGAGGAAACACTGCTAGCCACAGCTAGGAGAAGTAAGATGTAAAAGTACTGGTAAGCCACAAGCCACATGGCAAAGTATAGATTTATAGAAATGGGTTAATTTAAGATGTAAGAGCTAGTTAGTGAAAAGCCTGCCATGGCCATAGTTTAAAAATAACATAATCCTCTGTGTGTTTACTTGGGTCTGAGTCATTGCAGGACCAGGTAGAACACAGGAATTTTATAAGTGGCTGTGGGACCGCAGGGCCTGGGGAGCTGGGTGGGACCAGAAAAACTTCAACTATAGACCTCCTCTGAGAAACATCAGTAAGAAGATTAGATTGTCCATTCTCTACAGCTTGGCAATGAAATTAACACCTCCCCTTACATCACAAGAACAAATTCTAGTCTATCCAAATAACAACATGCATCCATATTAGAGAGGCGACATAGCTCTAGGACAGAGCTCTGACAAACAAGTTCTGTCTACAAACACAACTGTACACTCAGTTTGAGAATGTATTTCAAGTGTTCTTCAGTCCTAATGATGTCAAATGGGCCTTCAATATAATAGAGTTCAGCCCATGGAGTTCAGTAAATTGGTACTATTCATTATGAATATTTCTAAGTGAGAAAATTTGCAAAATGAGAGGAGTAGCAACTTGAGAAATTTTGCCACTCTCTCCTCTTAAGAATATTTAGAACCAATTATTAAGGCCAAAGCCATCCTTCCAAGAAGCTATCACAGCCAGTGGTCATGATAGTGGTAGGCTGTGCTGAGCCCTACTTACTGTATATACTTAAAGACATATTTGATGTCAAATCATGCCCACTGAAGAATACTTTTAAAGGTGAATATCTAGTCTCTGTTGATTTGATTTTCAGAGAGATGACCACTGGGCACAATTGCTCAGAAAACCATATCCAGAGAAAGAGTACATGCAATCTGGAGCTGTAGAGAATTGATTATGAAGGCATGAATTTTCCAGAAATCTCCGTGAATCATCTAATTTGCATAATTCATCTTAGCATTGGGGATGCAAAAGCTGACTTTAGTAGACATGTACCTAGCTCTAGAATGATTAAGGATACTACCTGCCCGGGTGTATATAATCGAATCCAAAAGTTGGAGTGTGCAGTTAGCAAAATTTTTTAAGAAGAGGGACTTGTTTGGCTCAAAACAAGGTCAAGGTAGCATTTAAACATTTTATATATTACAAGAATTTTGTAGCGTTCTTTAAAAGTTATTTCAAGGAGATGACTGATGAGGAAAACCTCAATCTTAATATAATTGTGAGTTCGAGGCCAGCCTGGTCTACAGAGCGAGATCCAGGAAAGGCACAAAACTACACAGAGAAACCCTGTCTCAAAAAACAAACAAAAAAAATGTAGATATATGGATGACAGATAATCAACAGATGACACAGAAAATATAATATAGATTGTAAGTGATATATAGTTGATAGATTAGGCAGATAGGTAATAAAAAGACAGATGAATTTGCTGTAGATAGATAGATATTGACAAAGGCCACTCTTCTAAAAATCAATTTAGTAATTTTTAGTGATCTGATAATTTTCTTGAGGGTTTTTTTGTGCTTTTGATGCTTAAAATTAAACTCAGGAGCTGAGTTTCAATTACATTCAGGAACTGACATTCAATTTTTAATGTAGATATAATGTTTATGAAGTGCAAATTATACAGCTTAGCAAGTAGGTACAAGAAGTAGAGTATTCTGTGTATATACTCTTAATATTAAAAAAGAAGAAACTATAGTAATTGACCCAGAGACATACTTATAAATGCAGATTGAGGACTTCAAGCTGAGTCTTTTGGTTTGCCTACTCGTCTCTATTTATACTTTGTTTAAAATGATCTTCATGCAATGTGAACCAAGTTTTCCTGAACAAAACTTATCCAGGCATTGTGGCACACAAATGTAATCTTAGAGCCCATGAGGTAGAGTCAAGATGATGGTGAATTTGAGGTCAGCATTGGGCTACAGAACAAAAAACCCCAAATCGTGATCATTTTTAACCAAATCTTTAGTTTCTATAAATTGACCCTAATTCATATACATTAATCTATAATTCTTGATGTAATTCCTCAGGTTTATACTCTACATAAGAAAGGCCTTGAGGATGACAAATAATACAACAAAATTATCAAGCAGCTGTTTTTGTGATACAGGCATAATTTAACATATGTGGAAACTCATTTACTGTCTTTGAAGGTACTCTTAATACAGCAATGAAAACATTTTTTATGTTTTCTTTTTTATTTTGGTCAACCAATGTTATTCAACTTTAATTAGACTATGTTTGTACTTTTATATACTCATAAACATCTTTTTTTCTAATGTATATTTTGCAAAGAAGCATGTTACTTAGATTTATAAGGCCAAGCATGCGTAAGTCAAAAACGTTTTGTAAAATGTTAATCTCATTTCCACCGAGACTATTTTCAATATCTTCCATTTTAATGTCTTTAGTGTCAGAAATAATAGTATTCTATTCCTCTTTTCTTTTTCCTTCTAGCTTGTCCAATTGATCAGTGTGTTACTGATTGCTTTGCAGGGGAACAGCGTGAGTCACTACTCCTAAGCAATATGACTCCACTCAAAATCATGCCTTTGGGCTACCAATCAGAAGCCAAGCTCAGCATGAGAGTTGTAATACAAGATGTGCACTCTACCCATGATCCTCAAAAAACATACGTCTTCTATACATCTTAGTAATTTCCCATAAAATTGGCTTCAAAGGATCTTCTTACATTTTAAAACTAAAAGTGGAGACTTTTACAATTTTTCATAGAGTTTCATTCAAACTATCAAGTAGCCACAACTGGGTGTTTACTGCATACAGCATAGATGAAATCCTCACAGCTTTTG
The DNA here is from genome assembly GCA_902168325.1 of Peromyscus nudipes. Taxonomy (NCBI): domain Eukaryota; kingdom Metazoa; phylum Chordata; class Mammalia; order Rodentia; family Cricetidae; genus Peromyscus; species Peromyscus nudipes. Next base: position 10,706 of record CABHPH010156621.1, read on the forward strand.
TTTGTTTGTCTTTTAACATAAACTAGCTTAGCATAAAGGGTCAAAACAAGATATTCATAGTTTGATTTTTTTTAATTATAAGACTTTTTTAGATAAACTTTGAAATTCAAAAATCTTTCCTTAAAACTTTGAAATTCAAAATCTTTATTTAGTTTCAATAAATCCATAGTCATTTAGAATTTGACTGATGGTGGTGGTATTGTGTTCCCCAAAATATTGTGAACCTTAATAAACTTATCTGGGGTCAGAGACGGAACAGCCACAATATTAAACAGAGGTTAGGCAGTGGTAGCACACGCCTTTAATCCTAGCATTCCAGAGGCAGAAATCCATGTGTTCAAGGATACAGCCAAGCATGGTGACTCACGCCTTTAATCCCAGAAAGCAAGCCTTCAATCCCAGGGAGTGGTGGTAGAAAGCAGAAAGGTATATAAGGCGTGAGGACCAGAAACTCGAGGCATTTGCCCTGGGTAAGATTTGGCCTGGTTAAGCATTTGGCCTGGTTAAGCTTTCAGGCTTCTAGCAGCAGTTCAGCTGAGGCCCATTCTGGATGAAGACTCAGAGGCCTCCAGTCTGAGGAAACAAGACCAGCTGAGGATCCGGTGAGGTGAGGTAGCTTATTCTGTCTCTCTGACCTTCCAGTGTTCACCTCAATACCTGGCTCAGGTTTGATTTTATTAATAAGACTCTCTAAGATCCTGCTACAACTGATTTTTAACAGACTACAGAACACTTCATCAATTAATGTGAAATGAAGATACAAGGAAAAGCCAAGAGAAATTATATTTCTGAAGTGAAAGGGAGGTGAAGGGATTTGGGAAGCAGGAAGCACAGGCCTACTTAGAATGAGTGATGTTAGGCATGCCAATCTGGTACCCACTCAGTGACCATGATAGTATTTCATAGCAATAAGGATCTGAGACATATTTCTAACATATTTTTTGCCCTTTCCTGTTTGGGGGTAACTTCTCCTTCACTAGGAGTCACCTTATGTGTGAAAAAACAGCCCCAGAACCTCTACCAATGAAGAATTAGTTCAATGCTGCAGAAAACTTCAGGAACCCAAATCCTGAATACCAGGGATCTGCCCAGAGGGAAGGACCAAGTGGCCAGCTGCTGTAGGGTGTCTTTCTGTATGCTATGAATATGTGTTGCTCTAATTGGTTGATAAATAAAGTTGTTTGGTCAACAACAAGGTAGAATAAGGTTAGGCAGTACATTCAAACTGAAGATGGAGATGAAGAAGGGCAAAGTCAGGGTAGCCCCCGGAAGCTGCCATCAGCCCCTGAAGGAGCAAGATGCCAGAGCACTGGTAAGCCACAGGCCATGTGGCAATACATAGATTAATAGAAATGGGTTAATTTAAATATAATTAGTAATAAGCCTGAGCAATCAGCCAAATTTTTATGATTAATATAAGCCTCTGAGTGATTATTTGGAAATGACTGTGAGATGGTGTGGAACAAAGAAAAGCCTCTGGATACAGTCAGCTACAGACCTCTTCAAAGGATGGTGGCTTTGTGGGTTACTCTTCTATGGATATGGATCTTTCTCTCTCTGAGTTCATCATACAGAAATGAGCCTCTTATATGTCAGGTTTGAATCTTGTGAAACTTATGTGCAATTGGAAGGATGCACAACTATCTATCTGAATATAGAGGAAGAGCCTTAAAGTTGGCTCTTTTTTGTTTGTTTGTTTTTTATACAGGGTTTCTCTTTAGTTTTGGTGCCTGTCCTGGCTCTCTCTCTGTAGACCATGCTGTTCTTGAACTCACAGAGATCCAT
>CABHPH010156621.1:12890-54370 GCA_902168325.1 Peromyscus nudipes
GTCGCGTCAAGGCTCCGTTTATTGAAATGAGTGCTGCAGTTTTTATACGCTGAGGCTTCAGGCAGGGAGGGGGCAGGGAAAGAGGGAAAGCAAGGAGAGTGGAAGGTTATCAGAAGTCAGAGTGGTGGGGCGAGGTCTCTTTGGCCCCAGGCTCTTGCAGCTGGCTGATTAGCATCTGTTTGCAAGAAGAATGGGAACTCCTAAGGGAAGGTTAGGGTGAGGTCTCTTTGGTCCTAGACCCCTGTTGTTACTGAATGAGGCCTTTCTATGGTTAGGCCAAGGTCGTCTTGTTTTGCAAGACTCCAAGCAGGAAATTCCACACATACCTGGGTCAAACAGTCTAGGTGGGTCAAATAGTCTAGGTGGGTCTCCAACAATGTAAGCAGACTCTTTTTTAACTAGTGACTAATATGTGGTTCCATGAAACAATTATACTGAGAGGAAGTCTGTTAAAAGTTGCCAGAACTATGTTATTCATTATTTGTTAGGTAGAGTGGGTAAGTGTTGAACCTAGGGCGTGCACATGTTGGGTAATGTCTCTACTGCTTGGCTGTATCTCCAGTCTAGCTCATTTGTAATAGATTAAGAAATCTCACAGTAGTTTGATGTCCTCAACATAAATATTTCTACACAACAAAGACACTGTTCAGATGAACAGAACAAACTGTTCTGTACTCATGTTGATGGTTGTGGGGATTCCACTCATGCAGACATTCTCTAATGCTGATGAATTTCACAGAAGAACAGACATGTTGATGTAGGTCTTCTGTGAGCACAAAAGAACAGGAAGAAAAGTCCAAGTTCAAATGCTTCAGGAGAGAAGAACATAATCTGACTCATGGCCAGTGACTGGTAGAAATGGGAGTGGTTTTGTTTTTTAAAGCAACTGAGTAAGTTTGTAAACCATGAAAGAAATATCAGATATTAAACATGAATTAACAGAAAGAAAACTGAGTATCTTTCAGCTGAGTCTGAAGTTCCATACATTTCCAGAACACTTCTATGACCCATAAGTTGGCATGTGTGGAGTACTCTTTGTGGATAGGAAATAAGGTCTCTTGGCTGTCAGTTCTCACTTCAGATGCAGTTGCTGGCCAGAACTGAAACCTTTATAAACCCAAAACTATCATGAGTTGACAAGAAGTTTATTCAAAACAACTTCTCCATGTTCTGTAATATAAAATATACATTCTGATATTAAAATTGTCAGTGTGAAGATAAGTATCTATTGGAGTCCTCAGTCATAAATGGAGCCTCTAAATGACAACCCTCCAAATGGCCAGTGACCATTTTGGAAGGAGGGGTATAATTGTAAAATCCAGTAGTTATGGAAGACTTGAGTCTATCAATGTCTTCTGAACATGACAGGACCATAGTATATAGGACCTCAACAGCAGTAGTGATTGCCAGCACAAGACCTGTGCAAGACCAAGCCAGCCATCCTTCTAGAATGGAAGGCAGAAGAGCTTTATTAACTGCCACTGTTAGATAAAGACCTACAGCCTGTTAGTGGCTTCTGCAGCAGGGAGAGAGAGTATTCTTGAAGGGTGAGGCCCATGCTGAGTTCACATGCTCTACAGTCATGATTTTATTGTCTGCACAAAGTAGACTTAGAAATTCTATTTTTGAAAAGAGGATATGAGGTTGGGAGGGTGTGGAGGTGTATCTAGGATGAATTACACGGAAGATTAAGGAGTGAACATGGTCAAAACACATTGTACACATGTATAAATTTCTAAAAAAATAATGAATTAATATTCTTATATTAATAAAATTGCTGCCATATTATTTGATCCCCCTTTGGTAAATGAAGAACACAAAAATTTGTCACGAAAAATTATGTAATTAATATAACAATACAGTGCCAGAGTAGAAGAACCTAAACAATAAGAGAAGATAGAAGGTGATATCATGTTTAGTACCCAGTTCTCTTCAGGACAACAGATGCTGAATACCCCTAAATGTATACATACATACAATTTGAAATAAATGCTTCTGTATGATTTCAGCAGCTGTGCAACTGGAATCCCAAAGTAAAAAACAAATCTGGAATGATACTGCCACCAAACCCAGGGAGCCAGCCAACTATGAAGCCTGTGTGGCACTTGTTCAGTGAAGAGCTGTAAAGTATTAAAATGAAGACAGAAAGAAAACACTGAGTATTTTAAATTATATGTTCTGTGTAACATTTTTGACTAAAATAACTAATGCTTAATTTTGCTGTTTGATGAATATAAATATAATCAATTGGATAATCCATATGTTTTTCAATTGGTCTTATTGTGTATCTGCTTGTATATATCCACATAAAACATTTTATTATTGTACTTAGTTAAAGGAAAAGGAGTCTTCTCCTTATATGAGGTCAAAACACAAAACCTGATTTTCCTAAGAACTGATGTACCAACTTCAAATGTTTTTCTTCTGGCTATTCTTGACTAAAAAGCTGCAGCTGTCTGCTATGTTTTTCCAGTTGATGTGAAAAGCTTTTGAAGATATTAATTTTTATCTAAGTAATTTTTTCCTAATGTTTTCTGGGAATTGGGTTCTTTGGGAGTTTCAGATAGTAAAATCAATTTGTAAAGACAAAGCTGAACACATTTTTTGGGGAAGATCATTTATTTTCTTTGTATAACACATACGTAAATAACAAGCTATACTTTTTCTAGTAATCATCAAACACAGAGAAATTGGACTTTCAATTTTATTTATGAAATATCAATATTTGACCATCAGAAATTTACTTTTACTAGATAATTATAATACATTTGGATAAAAGAAGACATTTAGTCATAAAATTCTACTTTCATTTTCACACCAACTTTATAAAAATCATTATTAGATTATATTTCCCTTAATTATTAATTCTTTGTGCATGACTAAATATCAGGTCATCTATGAAACAGTCTTGTGTTCTAAATGATGTGCTGGTAGAGGAAATATTAGTCCTAGTTCTTATAGTAAATATTTTTAGGCTTGTAATTTAGTCATGGAAGTCTATTTTTTTCTTTATATCAAATGAAGGTACTAAAATACCACTGAGTTTTTGGTTACTATTAATATGCTATGAACCAGAGAGCCTTCTTGCTTGTATAACATACTTTCTAATCAAACAACTATTAATATGCTGTCTTGTAATGAAATATATCAATAAGATGTTTATTCACTTAATACTGTAAACAAATTATAAATCAACGTCTGAAAACAAAGGTACTTGAGATGCTCTGGGAAAGTCCACATGACCCCATGAGCTCCTTAAGTGGAAGACTTGTAGAGAATATTGATGGGTGACCCAATTTTCTCTGGGTTGTAAGAATAATGTCTGACAAAGTGCTGCTTGATGTCTCCTCTAAATGATAACAACTTAGTAGGGAAACAAACTTAGAAATGATAAAAAAAAACATTGCATAATTGCAAGTTTTATTAGTTTATTTGCTTTCGTTAAAAAAAAAACCACTGCTTCATTTTTCAGCATGTGTAAGTACTCGAGAAAGCCCTGAAGATGTAGTATAAAGATGAGTTAGATGTATCACTTAACATCAGGCAATTCAGTCTCTTACGAGTCATTTGCTACAGAAGCTCAGTCATCAAAATGCTGTCTCTCACTCTCAAAATTCTGCTTCTCCTTTCCTCATCCTTTCCTTGCATCGGGGAAAACACGGTGTCTCAGTGTCGAGGGACACAATGGTCTCCTGAATATTTTATCATTTCCGGTTCTTTAGTCTTCCCTGACGTTCAGAGGGCACCAAGCACCTTTGCCGACTGCTTTAGCTGGGTCGCTCATCACGGCTACCGCAAGGGCTGAACAGAAACAGAGCATACTCTTCCCAGCTGATTTTATTTTTCAGGTGTGCTCTTTGTAGCAGCCCTAATGGGCAGACAGTTCACTGCGTCTCTCACTGCTGGTGTCCAGGAGGACAAGTCCGCCCAGACAGCCCATCAGATTAACCATGTAATAGACTCAGAAGCTGCTTTAACGCCGTAAAACAAAATTGCTTACGGAGTCTGCCAGCACGCCAGATGCTGCTATTGGAAGAAAAATCTTCCAGTGCTTAGCATCTGGGTCTCATGGTTGCCAGGAAAGGAAATGGAGAGAAAGAGAAAAAAGAACAGGCAAATCACTACCAATGAGATTGTTTCTGCAAATAAATAAATACATAAATAAAATACATTTTAAATCTCAAAAGCATTACTTTGCAGAAAAGGACAAAATTAAAAATTTCTTATATAGCAGTAAGCAGTAACTTCTCATCCTATCCTTTGTATTGTCACGAGACAGGTCAATTTAGGTCAATTTTCCTAAATAAATCAGAATACTGAGATTCTTGAATTGGAGTGTAAATGTTCAGTCTGTTTCCAATACGCTCATTTTATTGATACTTTGCATGTGAGCATTCTTGCCAGATGAATATAAATTCTGTATTTAAACAAGGTAAGAAATAATGTTTTCACATTAGCACTTGCTTGTTTATTTTCTGACTGCCAATTACATAATTGAATATTATAACTAAAGATGTAACTCCCAAGTATCAATTAACAGTTTTTCAGGAGAATTATTATCCTGAAGCCAAATAAACAATAGATTTTTCCCAATACCATTTAAAGGCAATTAGATTTACTTTTTACACCCAAACACAAGATGAATCAGATGAATCATCGCTTGTCAGTTGCATAATTTATTAGTCTTGTCTAACTCTGAGGAATAATGGCTAATATATTTACATCTATTAAGCTGAAATATGTTTCAAAAGATATATTAACTCTGATTTCAAACATGTATAAAATGCATTTTATAACGATTTTAAAGATACTTTTCTATTTTTTTTAGATGTGAAAATTTAATTCAGCCAAAATAAATGCTTTTGTTCATATGGAAATAGCTATTATACATATATACACAAATACACACACATATGGGTTCATGTGAATACTTATTGAAGGTAAATGTGTCTAAAGATGTTTATAATAACATTATTTGTTACAGTAAAGATCAGATGATATGAATGTTTATCACTATAAAATAGGTTGATGTGGTGATATATTGTGTACCCTAATAAAATTTGCCTGAAGATCAGAGAACAGAACAAGCCACTAGATTAAACATATATGCCAGGCAGTGGTGGCACACACCTTCAATCCTAGCACTCGGGAGACAGAGATCCATCTGGATTTCTGTGAGTTCAAAGCCACCCTGCACTACATGAGATTGATCCAGTCTAGGAGAGAAACAGAGTCAGGCAGTGGTGGCACACACCTTTAATTCCAGTACTTGGCAGTCACATGGCTTTAATCCTGGCACTAGGAAGGAAGTAATATGGCTGGGCAGAGAAACATATATAAGGTGTGGGGAGACAGGAAAAGAAGCTTTTTGACTAGAGAGCCCTTTGCGGCTGGACCCTTTTCGGCTGAGAACTCACAAACCTTCAATCAGAGGATTCGTGGAGTTGGTGAAGTGAGAAGTGCTGTGGCTTGTTCTTTTGTCTCTCTGACTCTTCAGCATTCACACCAATATCTGACTCCGGGTTTTTTTATTATAAGACCATTTAGAATCCGAGGAGCAGGTTGATAACTTCATTTAATTACATAATATTGCAATATTGGACTGTGTGCACTGGTTGAAAGAAAGATACGTATTATTTATGATGGTACAAATGCAAGAACATATAGTTGAATGAAGAAAACAAAGATTATTTTTAAGTTATATTCTAATTAATTTAAGTAGTAAAACTCTAAATTTCAATATCCTAGTTTATGCATTTACTTTTATATGCATAAAAACTCTCTCTGTCAATGGGGTAGATTCAGGAGAATAGCTTTGAGTCTATAACCTTACACTCAATATATCCATACATTGTTTAAAACAAACATTCACTTCTATTCCATTTGCAGTATGTGATATGTATTTTACACTTTGGATTTTAAAGCAGGAGCCTACTTATTTATTTCATTTACTTGTCTATCCAGTCAGAGGCTAAAGATGTGCTACTTCTATGTCACGCCAAAAGCACCGTGATAGACCTGCACACACATGATCTATTGTGTCATCAGATCGTCTCCCGAAGAAAGAAGCTTCTTTAATGAGGGTGTACAGATTCACTAATCCATGGGTATAAGACTAATTCATTGGGAGTTGACTTAATACTATGTCCATCTTGCAGATTAGTAGTAGTTAAGGTTATCTCCAAGGTAGGTGAACAGTCAAGCTACAAGCTCTGTCCTTTAATCGTGGTGCCAGTTGTGGATTTCATCTTGTGGACTTAGCCTTAAACCCAATCAAAAAGTACCTGGACACTGCGTGTCCTTCATGCCACTCTTGCATCAGTGGGCGTGTCTCGCCAGGGTGGTCATTATTGTAGGTCACAGAGTTCACAAATGAGGAGCTCACAAATGAAGATTATTTTTCTCCTCCAGTAGTTTGAATATTGTGACACTTCCACCTCACTCAAGCTATTAGACAGTCATTCAGAAAAAAAAAAATCCAAAAAAAGACCCTCTAGAATTTATGAAATAATAAAGTGGGTCTAACAGATATCTACAGAGTATTCTATCAAAACACTAAGGAAGGCAATCTCTTCTCATCAGTGCATAGATTATTCTCCAAATTGACCATATACTATGATACAAAGTAAGGTCAATAAATATAGGACAGTTGAAATAATATCGAAGTCTGGGGAAGGCCAGCTCTTGAGAACTGCTCCAGGGTTCTGAATAGAAGTCCTCAGAGTACCTAGGGCTTTAGGAAACTTTTTTATCTGAGGGTATTTAGAAATAAGTTTCTATCTATCTGACAGGTAAATAAGGAAACGCACATGCTTTCTGATGGTAACTTACTCTTTTATTTCATCTTAAAAAAAATCCTCTCTCAGCAAATCTCTTTGTCTCCACATAGATACCTTCCACATTGTTACATTCCCCACACAGCCCAGTTACATTTCACACTGTTACATTCTCCATAAATTCTCTACATAGCCATATACCTCTTTAGCACAGTTACATCTCTTTTTTATATAGCTCTGTATTACTCTTCTATACATATTTCTTCTCTCTACTCCGCTACATTCTTTCACATATTGTTATATCATTTATGTACTCTTTACTCATTCTCTCATTCATTCACTCTCTCACCCTACTCTCACACATTTCCTTCTTCTAATTCTTTTAAACTTTTGTCTCTGCCCATATAGCTACATCCTTCACTCAACACACACACACACACACACACACACACACACTCCCACACCTCACTCACTCAGCCACATATCATTATACAGTTCCTTCACTTCCCTTCCTCAGCACATACCCACACATACACACTCTTACCGTCTGCACAGCTCTTTTTTTTAATACAACTGGATTTTTTCTTTTTTTATTATGAAGAATTTTTTAATTCATTTTACATACCAATCACAGATCCCCCTCTTCCCTCCTCCCGCCTGCCCCTCAAGCCTCCCTCTCCAAATCACCTTCCCAATTCCTTCCTACAAGAAGGTAAGGCCTCCCATGCAAAGTCAGCAGAGTCTGGTACATTCAGCTGAGGCAGGCTCAACTCCCCCCCCCCCCCCCCCCGCAAGGATGTCTGCACGGCTCTTGTCATAGCAGTTCTCTCCATAGCTTTTCACAGCCCCCCTCACAGCCAAACTGCACAACTATGAGTTACATTTTCAGGGTCACAAGGCATTTCTTGAGCAAACAATCAGAGACAGAGTCAAATGGATACATGTAAGGAATCACAGAATTTCTCTCAGGCTAGGAGGGTCACACTGACCAACCAGTAAGGCTTGGCCAAGCATGTAGCCTGAGTTGGTTAGGGTTCCCCGACAGAGAAATGCATTGAAATTTGGGACTCAACAATCAATCACAGTTTGTTGGCATAACCTTGAGTGGTGGAGATATGTGCAATCAATTACTGTAGGGGGTTATGTCTCAGTGTGGTCAGGCTGACATTGATTCAGCAAAGAAGGGGAACACCTGGGAACTAGCCTTGCGTATTTTCTGTAGGGGCCGATTAGTCTATTTTGAATTTGTTCTGATGTCTAAAATTAGTAGTCTTTGAGACGGAGAATACTGTTTACTTTCCTGTGTCAATTAAGAAAGATAGTCTAGTAAATTTTCTATTCATGAGAGTTATACAGTTTAAACGTAAATCATCTCCCAAAGATGGAAAACACACTACCAATGGGCTGTGGAGAGAACCCCACAGCTGTTCTTTTTAGGGAGGTATAGCGGTGGCACATGAGAAAGTTACAGACAGAAAACAACCGGTTTCCACAGCCAGTGATGCCATAGACTTCGCTTAGTGGGGCTCCCCAACAGAGAGTTATCCTTCTGGTGGGTTGACTTGGTAAATACTAGTTGTCACCTGCTGTACACTCCCATGGCCTCTTGCAAAATAACATCTTATATTCTATCTGACCACAATGGAATAAAACTGAATATTAATAGCAATATAAACAACATAAAGTACACACAATGATGGAAACTAAAGAACACACTACTGAATGATAATTGAGTAAAGGGGAAAATCAAGAGAAAAAATTTAAATTTCTAGAAGTAAATGATTATGCATATATTAAAATACCTAGAACAAAACAAAGTCAGTCATAAGAAGAGTATTTATAGTATCAAGTGCACACATCAAAAATTTGGCTCAGTCTGGGAGGAGGGGACTGGACCTGCCTGGACTGAATCTACCAAGTTGAACTCAATCCTCAGGGGAGTCTTTGCCATGGAGGAGATGGGAATGGGGGGTGGGCTGGGGGGAAGGCGGGGGGGGGGACAGGGAGGGGGAATCCGTGGCTGATACGTAAAATTAAATTAAATTATAAAATAAAATTAAAAAGTAAAAGAAAAATGATATGATACCATATAATAAAAAAAATCTCAAATTAATAACTTAATGATGTACCAGAAGGCCTTGGAAAAACAAGAATAAACAACACCCAGAAAAAGAACACAGGAAGCAATAAAGTCAACACTAAAATAAATGAAAAATAAATACAAATGATCAATGAAATGAAAAGCTGTTTCCTAGAAAAGATTAACAAAATTGCCAAGCCTTTCGTCAACTAATCAAACAAACTATATCATCCAAATCAATAAAAACTAGAAATGAAAAGTGAGCCAGTATAACAAACACTGAGAAAATTCAGAGAGCTATATAGACATACTTTAAAAATCTATATTCTACACAACTCTTCTTGTTTCGTTTAAAGATTCAACTCAATATGACTAAATATATTAATCTGTGTTTATGTCAAAAATTAGAACTTACTCCTCCTAACTGAAACTTTTTACCCATTATACCCAGTGACCAGTAACTTTGCATTCCTCTTTCCCTATGAACTACTCAACCACTGCTATTTGATTCTATCTCTATTTCTGTAAGGTTAGATTGCTTACATATACACAAGGAAAGAAACTACTATGCATTTTTTAAGAAAAAATGAAATTTTCTGCAACTTATTGTTCATTTTTAGAGATATGGAGAATTTTACATAGTTTTGTATTACCAGGTATATGTATTGGTTGGGTTCTAACTATAAATATATATAATTTATGCCCAATCACTAATATGTATTTAATTTTGTGTTAGTTTATATGCATCCATGTCTTGAGTTTCATTTTATAAAATATATCATGTTCTTTAGATAAATGCAAAAGTAGATTCATAAATGCAAAACAAAATAAAATAGATACACTTAAAAATTCAAGACCATACCTACTCTGGTGATGGGATGGACAAACACCCTAACTGTCGTGGTAGAACTCTCATCCAATGACTGATGGAAGCAGATGCAGAGATCCACAGCCAGGCCCCAGGTGGAGCTCCGGGAGTCCAATTGGTGAGAAAGAGGAGGGATTATATGAGTGAGAATTGTTGAGACCATGATTGGATAAAGCACAGGGACAAAGAGCCAAACTAGTGAAACACATGAACTATGAACCAGTAGCTGAGGAGCCCCCAACTGGATCAGGCCCTCTGGATAAGTGAGACAGTTGATTAACTTGAACTGTTTGGGAGGCCCCCAGGCAGTGGGACCTGGACCTGTCCTTAGTGCATGAGCTGGCTGTTTGGAACCTGGGGCCTATGCAGGGACACTTGGCTCAGCCTGGGTGAAGGGAGGAGTGGACTGGACCTGCCTAGACTGAATCTACCAGGTTGGGCTGAATCCCCAGGGGAGTCCTTGCCCTGGAGGAGATGGGGATGGGGGGTGGATTGGGGGGAAAGGCGGGAGGAGGGAGGACAGGGGAGTCTGTGGCTGATATGTAAAATTAAATTAAATTATAAAATTAAAAAAAAATCAAGACCATGTCTCTAGTGACAAAATTTGTATAGGATAGATATTAATATACTATTTAGTTTCTTTTAATTGGGTTTTAATGTTACTATGTCTATTTCACAGCTGAGGGAATGCAAACATAGATACTGAGGAAATAAAAATCTTAACAGGCTCCTCAGAGACCAAGACAGTATTAAAAGCAGTATCTATCTGGTTGCAGACCAAATACATTCTGCACTGAAGGATGTGTAGTTTGAAGTGACTGATGTGATGGTTTGGCAAGACACTTGTACGTGTTACTTACAAATGAAAATATTTGGTAAAGTAGAACAGGAAGCACCAAACTGTTAGCCAAAAGCTGTTATTATATAGGGCCTTTGCTAAGTCAATGTACAAAATCATAATTGGGAGGGTGCACAACCAGAAATTGATTCATTACACTGATAAATACACAAGCTTATCAGAAGCCTCTGATGCACTAGTTTTGAATAAAATCTTGAAAATATTTTATATCCTATAAATCATAGCAATAAAAGTTCAATTATTTGATTATTCCTATGTCCGGCTATTCTTTTACAAATTAATTTATGTTACTTAAGTAATGTATATAAGTATAAGCTTAAATACATAATATGTGCAACATATTTGTGAGTGAACACATATGTGCTCATGTGCACTAAAAATGTTAAAATTCTTTAAAAGTTATGAGTTTTAGATTTTGAAGTTATAAAATGCTTATCATGATAAGTAATTCAGTATCATTAAACTACTTCATTTTTAACCTCTCTCTCACTCTCTTTCTTTCTCTCTGTCTCTGACCCTCTGTCTCTCTGTCTTTCTTCTTGCTTCGTGTGTGTGTGTGTGTGTGTGTGTGTGTGTGTGTGTGTATGTATGTAATGGGAAAGTTGTGGATTTTCCAGTTGGAATGGAGGTTATTACAAGGTTTCTTGTAAGAATAAAAGAAGAAAGGTCAAAGCCACCGAGGTGAACATGAGAAGGACAGAGAAGAGAAGGGGAAAACCGAGTGGGAGACAGAGACAGACAGAGAATTTAAACTTGCTATATTACTAGAGCAGAAGTAATGACCATGATCTAAAAGATACATGCATCTTATATTGTGACAAAGTAGAGAACAGTCTCCCTGGAGACTCCTGGAGGCACGAACTCACTGCTGGCGCTTCGCATTTATGACCTGTAGCTGAAAGATAATGAATATGCATTACTTTGAGCTGCTAGAAAGTGGGGATTTGTTACCACAGCAAGAGGAAACTGGTTCATTCATGTCTCTGTGCAGTAGAGTGCATTAGTCAGCATTTGGAGATACTAAGAACAATAGAGGAAAAGAAAAGCAAAGAGAATAAAAAAGAAATTTAGTTTGTGATTCAGATAAATTGGGTTATTAATGAGACAATATCATTTGGATGATGTAGAAAAAGAGTTTTACTGCTTAAGGATAATATCTTTTGTATGAACTCAGACATATGGGAAACAATTTTATTAAACTGTAAATGACACCTAGCTATATGATGAGAATGAGTTTTGAAATTTAACAATATTATGGGTAATTAGCAGAGAGAAAATAGGTTGACAACTAATATAACAATCTGTAGAATGAAAAGTCTGGGGGAAAACAAGATGGTTAATTTCTATGAATGTATGATGATATCACAGTCAATTTTCAAGAAATTGGATAATATAATAAAGATAGTTTTAATTTACTATGTGAATTACTTAATTCTGCTTGAGGAGAGATATGTGAAGTACCTTTGTTCTTTTCTGGCACTACATTTAGCATCTGTTCCACAGATGACAATGAAAACCATGCTCTGTGGTACTTTCTATATTTGGCTATCAATATAGATCAGTTATAGCTGTGCAGAACAGTACAGTGGCCACAAATGAATATTTAAATATTAATTAAATCAAAACCTATTTTTTTTTTCGAGACAGGGTTTCTCTGTGTAGTTTTGGTGCCTGTCCTGGAGCTCCCTCTGTAGACCAGGCTGGCTTCAAACTCGCAGAGATCCGCCTGGCTCTGCCTCCTGAGTTCTGGGATTAAAAACATGTGCCACCACTGCCTGGCTTCAAAACCTAATTTTTAATACAAGTTATTTTCTTAGTAGCACTATCTACTTCCCATTGACTTGATGCCCAAATGTGACTAATACCCATCACACTGGACACGGTAATGAGATGTGTACATCACAAAGCTGTCCATTGTGATGTCCATTGATTGGTGGCTGGTGTGCTGTTCATTGATTGGGGACTAGTGTCTGTGTGATAATCCATGTAAAGTCTAATAAAAATCATTAACAGAAAGGGGAAATTTTCTTTAACTACAGAGATTGATATAAATTGTTTTAAAAGCCTTCATATGTAGATTAAAGAACACTATAAAACATTCAAACAATTTTGAATGCACACAATTTGATAAAGACTGTTGTGGGAAATCAAAACCCATAAGGAATGTATCAACAAAGACAAATAAGATAATTTCTGTTAATCTTAAAATTGGACAGCTTAATTGAATGGCTATCTGCTGAACCAGAGAAATGAGAAGTCTTATTTCAGAACTTTTATATGAAAAATAAAAGTTGGTAACTATTGTAATTTCAGTATCCATAGTTCATTATTCTTTTACTTATTATATCAAGGGAAACAGTGCAGTTTCACTCATGCCTTAAACATTACAAATTGAGGGCATTTATCCTGCTCTTAATTTAGCTATAGTTAATGTTAATATATTAGTTAATTACTATTTTAGTAATATACTGATTGTAGTGTGTTCATATTGTTTCTTCTCATAGGTAGAGTTTTCAAATAAATGATGGGAAAGGAAATGTGAAGAATCTAAATCTTTCAAAAGAGTAATAGTTTAGAGGCAACACCACCAAAATGACAATTTATACGAAAGCACTGACATTTTGAGGATTTGAAACAATAACAAAATCAACTCACAGACTTCTTTTTTGTAGAAATGTCAAGGTCAATAAGGTAAATGATAAAAATGTCTCATGACATGAAAGTTGTACAATGTTGTTTAATATTGGAATTCAAAGTCACCCTCTAGAAACTTGGAAGAGTTTGTTTTTCATTCCAAAAAACATGTAGTTTATTCCAAAGTAGAGTAAGCTAAAGAAAAGTATGTTACTCTCTTAAGTAACATAGAAGAGATACAGATCCACGTATCTATAAACATATCTGAAAGAAAAGAAGAAAAAGGAACAAGAAAAAGTTAAGAGAAGGAAGAGAGATGAAGAATAAACAAACATAATGAATTTATCATTTATTTATTTTAATTACTTACTTTTATTCACACTGGATCTCATTATGTAGCCCACACTGGACTCAAGCTCAGGATTTACAAGACTTTGCTGGGTTCCAGAACTATAGTGACATGCCATCCCAGGTTCCACTTTATTTTTAACCATTACAACTGTATGTATTTATGATATATACTATATTGTTTTGATATTTATACACTGTGGAATGGCCAAATAGAGCTAATCTTTCTCTCTCTCTCTCTTTTTTTTTTTTTTGGAAATTCCAAGAGTTGTACTCATAGAATTAGTGAGTAGAATGGTGAATACTATTCACCAGAGGGATTGTGTTAGGAAAGATATTAGTCAAAAAATAAAATTATATTTATAAATGAGGTATGCACCAAAGAGAGATTTATGAAATCCCCCTTTCTGTGATTTTTATTTTATCATATTTTTTTTCTTGTTTCCAGAAGCATTTTGAAGCTTTAAATTTTACATATGCAGAAAACCTTAGAGGAAGACATCTTCACAAATTTTCATTGATCAAAGTTGACTGAGCTTCTTGGGCTTTAAATAATTAAATTAGGAATTGTATTCACTTTCTTTTGTGCTAATTCAAAATAATTTTAATTATGAATCTAATGCTTGTGGTATCTTATTTTTGTTTCTTACCACAGATGCCTAACCCTTCTACTCACCACATATGTAAGCATGTATAGTATCTTTAGCGCATGCTTAAATCACATGCCTATGTATTTATTATTATTACTTTTATTAATGGATTTACTGATGCTACTGGAAATGTAGCTTGATCTTTTCTTGATACAAAATTCCTTGTACATGTTTATTGATGTTCCTGTTAACTCTTTTTACTGAGGCTTAGTTTGAATTTTTAGAAATTGACTCCCAACAGTGTTATTGAAACTAATTTTAGTTTTTTATCTTTATATTCAGGAACTTTTCTCATGATAAACAAGGAAATCATCTATATGGTCCTAATATCAGTCTCTGTGTTAAAGACTTGCATATTTCTTGAGTTCCCAGTAGTTTGGTTTGGTTGTCTCTGTAGGTTTCCCCATCGTGATTTTGTTGTCTTTGCTCATAGAATCCCTCTTTCTCTCTTCAACTGGACTCCTTGAGCTCAGCCTGGTGCTTGGCTGTGGATCTCTGCATCTGCTTCTATCAGTTACTGGAGAAAGGCTCTATGGATGACAGTTAGGGTATTCACTGATCTGATTACTGGGGTAATCCAGTTCAGGCATCCTTTCCACTATTGCTAGTAGTCTAAGCTGGGGTCATCCTTGTGGATTCCTGGGAAGTTCCCTGGCATTCAGTTTCTCTCTGAAAGAGATATCGTGGTATCTCTTTCATTGCTCTCCCACTCTGTCCCTGTTCCAGCTCGACCATCCCGTTCCCTTATGGTCTCATCCTCCATCTCCTACCCTCCATTGCCACCCCTTTTCCCCAGTTAATCATGGAGATCTCATCTATTTCCTCTTCCCAGAGCAATCCATGCATCCCTCTTTGGATCCTCCTTGTTAGCTAGCTTCTCTGGAGCTGTGGGTGGTAGTCTGGTTATCCTTTCTTTACATCTAATATCCACTCATGAGTGAGTACATATCAAGTTTGGCCTTCTGAGTCTGGGTTACCTTACTCAGGATGATATTTTCTAGTTCCATCCATTTGCCTGCAAATTTCATTGTGTCATTGTTTTTACAGCTGGGTAGTGGGAACTCATGAAACTTAGACTAACACCTATGAAGCCTCCACAGGACTGCACTAGGCCCTCTGCATAAACAAGACAGTTGTATAGCTTGATCTGCTTAAGGGGCGCCCTGGCTGTAGAATTAGGATCCATCCCTGGTGCATGAGCAGGCTTTTTGGGAGCCCACTACCTATGATGGGACAACTTGCACAGGCTTGATGCAGGGGGAGGGGCTTGGACCTGCCTCAACTTAATGTACTAGGCTCTACTGACTCCCAAATGGGAGAACTTGCCTTGTAGGAGGGAATGTTTGGTGGGTTGAGGGGGAGGCTGGAGGGGAGGGAGAAGGGAAGAGGGGGGATCTGTGATTGTTATGTAAAATGAATGAAAAAAAATTCTTAACTAAAAAGAAAGAAAAAAAAAGTTCTGTATATTTGTCTCTTACCCAGAGTTATGCTCTGAAATCATCATCTAAATAGCTTTTAGACACGTCTGCTTCAATGTTGCCTACAAGTCATGGATTGAATTGGAAAATAATTGGACTCATTGCATTTATCTTTCTAATGGTGACATTGAAGTTTGATTAATACAATTTGCCAGAACCTTCGGTATCATTCTCAATTCTCCAATCACTTTCTACCCGCTAGCTGATTTTTACAAATTACTTCTTACTGGTTTGCTTAATTGTTCTTGAGTTCATTCTTTTAATCCATTATCATTGCTCCACTCATAGATTGAATAACGATAATTTCTCTTCCATTTGATTGCAAAACAATTCTTGCCTCTCTAGGCCTTTGGCACTTCTTCAACTTTAATTTACTCCCAAATTGTTTTCTTGGTAATCTTCATAAGACTATCTGAAAGCCTTTTCACTGATTTCTGCTAAAAACATCATTTAATGACTCCAATTTTCTTTAGAATGCAATTGATTCCCGTAAGTATGACAGAGAAGGACTTCATGTCATATAACTAACATGAGCATGCTACACTATAAAGAATATGTCTAATCTCTTTTGAGTGACCACTCTATAACTCTAGAGTAACATTCTATGAAGTTTTACCTGTGGCAAGAGTCATCCATACCTAATTTCACACGTATGTATCTCATCCTATATTTAAACATATTCGAAACTCAAAAACACATGTTCCTGGAAGTTTTATGTGAACACCTAAAGCAGAGGTTATTACTTTCTGCTTGAACCATCTCAGAACCATAGAGATGTAGTATTTAACATATTCTCTTTTTGTTCTTGTAAATCAAAGTTTCTAGAACACAGCATGAGGAGTATAGTTTAAAATGGCAGGCCTTTGTTGTTGAAGGCTTTCCTGTCCATTATAGGATATTTCCCAGGATCCCTGTTCTCAACTCTGTAACATCCTGATAGAATTGCCATGTGCCATCAGAAATTTCAAATGTCCTCTAATAGTTCTAAACTACTGTTGTAAAGATGTAACTTACCATGTCTTATAATATTGCTCAGATTTTAGTGTTATTCCTAATTTATGAAAATCAAAACATAGATGAGTGCAATTAGAATTAATGGAAATTTGTCAGTGTCTTAATATGTTACTGAGTAAATCACTCAGAAGGAAGACTGAGTATTATGTGTCCCTTTAAAGAAATGTCAAATGAATAGAATTTCTAACTTTCTTTCGTTGTGTTGAGTCCCAGGTAAAGGGGAAAGTTTCACTGATTCAAATTCTAAATGAACTGTCATTTCTTTCACTGAAGACTGCGTACAAGCTCTGTGGTTGAACTTGGTGCTAGAGGTGACCAAGGAAGAATATATATTAGCAATTCAAATTCAAAGTAGCATACAAAGGTGTAGGCTGCAATCATAGGATAATGTGATACATACCACAGTACAGAGCTCAAATTCATTTCAGGACAATCTTCCTTGATTTTTACAAGAAAGTTGTTTATTGGGGAAAGTTTCGTCTTGTTTCATGTTTGTCCCCAATTTTATAGCTTCTAAAGGTATATATCTCATTTCAAGGCAAAACAAACAAGCAAAAGCAGAAAAATTTTGCCATCCCCCCCCAAATAATGGGTTTCTTTCTTTACAGAAATGCCATGCTTTGTAAGTTGTCTGAGGTATTTATTCATAAAGTCATAGATGCATTTTGTGCTGGATAATTTATGAGAACCACACTGATGTGAACTTCGATAAGTAAAACATAAATTGAATGTCAAATCTACATATTATTATTCAAATTATGATCTGAGTGGTTCCTTTTAACCACATTGTATAATTCTAGACAGGGAACGGACTGTGATTAATTTATATAATGCATTTTCCTGTGGAATGGTAAGGACATGCAACATTGGTGCAATCATGTGTGTGAATGTTTATACATACACATTGCCATTTAATAAGTAGAATATTTAATAAGACCACCTTCTTCTCTGATAAGGTAAAATTAAAACTAAAGGAATTGTGTTGTATATGAAATTAGTAAGCACATTTGTGAGAAAAATTTCAGTTAGACATGTTTCATGAATTAACTTTTAAAGGTTACTTTTATTCTTTTAAATTAAGTGTGCATGTGTGCATGTGCGTGTGTGCGTGTGCGTGTCTGTGTGTGTGTGTATGTGTGTGGTACTTGAATGCAGGTACCCTCAGACTCAAGGAGGGGAGTTAGATGTCCTGGCTCTGGAGTTAAATGTAGTTGTGGGCTATACAACATTGGTACTATGAACGAAATACCAATCCTCCACAAGAGAAGTATTCATTCTTAACCACCAAATTAACTCTTTGGCAGCATGATTTAACTTTTTATAAACTTACAAACAAGAAAAGTACTCAGAAATATTTTGCATTTCATGCAAGCAAATAGTCTAATATCTGAATTGTTTACTTAGTGTGCAATTGCAGGATATGATATAGACATATAAATGACATTTAAAAAGACACATTTTCAAAGGTGAATATAATCAAGATATAAGAATAGAAAGAAAAAATCCAACAAAAACTTCATTTTATCAAAGAAACTTAGGGAAATTTCATGAAGCAGAAAGTGTTTTAAATTTTTTCTTGAGGTTATTAAAGATAAGAGATATGAAATGAATTCTGATTATTATATTAATCAATAGTTCTCCCAATCTATGGAATTAACATGAACATCAAAATCAGAAGGAGCAAATATTTTCTGATGGCACAATTTTAGGTGAACTCCTGTACTTGCTACTCTCTGCTCTGAGTAGTATAATATGAAGAACGTTTTCAGTGGGAAAAAATGATTTTCCCTTTCTTCCAGATTTTCTGCACTGGTGTATGAAGTTGGGAATGCTCAATCACAAACAAGTTCTTTCTGAACTTGTGACTACCATGGGAAACAGTATTTCCAGTTTACTTGTAGTCTTGTAGCAGATACCTCTTATATCTCTTAAATTAAATGATTGTATCAATGGTGCATCTTTTTTTTTTTTTTTTGAGACAGGGTTTCTCTGCATAGTTTTGGTGCCTGTCCTAGATCTCACTTTGTAGACCAGGCTGGCCTCGAACTCACAGAGATCTGCCTGGCTCTGTATCCTAAGTGCTGGGATTAATTGCGTGCACCACCATTGGTGTATCTTACCAAATGTTAGAATGATGAAATGTTTAAAGGAAGAAAACCAGAAAAGATATTATAAAGCTTTGACTAGGCTGTGATGACCTGCTCTTTCTCAATCCAATTCTATCAGGTACTGTACTTTACTGTTACATCATTTGTTTACATTTACAAAGTTCATCTCTTATGTTTTCTTCACATGCACTAGTATATAGTTTGTTTTATCTAGGCACCAGGGACCCTCACTAAAATTATACTAAACAAACAACTGTATAAAAAGGTGTGCATACTAAATGGCACTGACATTAGGAATGAGAAGTGATCTGTCTTTAAATTTTGCTTGTTGTAATGCTCCATCACCTGAAATTTTATTTTAAAAATTGATATAGTTGTAGGTGTGGACAGAGGACAAAGCTTTAAAAGGAATATATCACTTGGAGTAACTAATTTATTGCCTGTTGTAAGAGACATCACAAATTATGTTTTATTTACTTATTATTTATCTACTATGTAGAACTTGGTTGAATGTCTGACCAAACACAATCAAAGAATATCTGATTAATGCTATTACATCATCTGGGTATGAGGTTTTAAAGGATGATATGATTGATTATGAGTCTACAAACAATATCCTCTTGCATCAAAATTCAAGTGCAGGCCTATAACGCAGAAGGGGGATATGGCAGATGTCATGCAACCACATTGGAGCTGCATGATCGATGGAGCGAATGGTGATTGATGCTATTGGCATGCCACAGCATCTAAAGGAAAGAGAGTGTGTGTGAGTCAGGATGCGGGTAGTTCACATCTGAATGACAATATTATGACGGAATTATAGGACTGGAAAAATAGTTGGCCATAGGAAAGGAGTGAAGGGCATATTTAGTATAGTAGCTGCTTGAGGGAATGGAAAATACATTACTACTGTGAAAACTGGTCTATGAAGGGAAATCTTAAAACTAAGCAGCAAATCAAGGTGGTTTTCTTTTGCAACGACACATTTTTTTTTTGGTTTCATTTTAAGTGTATGAGAGAGGGTGTTTAACAGAAATGATGTTTTGTCTGTCGCATCTTACCAATGGACAATTGAGAAAAATGAAAAAAAGATGCTTAAGGTTAGGGTTAAAGAGAAAATTGCCCTCGGTGCAACAATTCTGAGCTGAGTCTTATCTAAACTGCTATCTAATTTTAGGTGTTAAAGAGTATATGTACAAAAAAATGTTTTTGTGGAATGTTCAGTTTACAAATAATAATTTTAAATTTATTATATATTGAGGAAAGCATTAGTTATGTAAAAAGAACCCTTTTAAAAGACACATTAACTGATGGCATTCAAACAGATATTTTTGCTAATCATATGATGACATAGAAATGGGAATGGGGAATGGTCCTCTGGAATATGGTGCAGTGATGGGTGTTGAGGATACCCATGCACAAAACTAGTGCTGGTACTGGTGATATTAGTATTAGAATTAGCATTAGGAATAGTATTTCTTTTAATCTTATTAAAACAAGAAATCAGATACCGATTAAGTGTCTGTAGAGACATAAAGCTTACTTCTGTTCTTTTTTTCATGTATACAGAAAGCACAAGGGAAAAAAATGACAGAAAATGCACAAAATGTTATAACACAAATTAGATCATGTAACTTATTTTTGTTCATAGAAAATAAGAAATTGCAGTTCTTGAAGAATGTCATCGGAATTAATATGTCATTTATACAAATATTTACAGATTTATAAACATTATCCAAGGATTATGTGAGACAGATTGAGCAGTTCTTAGAGATATTACTATAAGGGTTATTTGTGTGAATTCCAGGCCCTACTAAAACACACACACACACACACACACACACACACACACACACACACACACACACACTAACACATACAGCACACTGAGTCAATACCAAAGATGATCAGCATATAGCACGAAGAAATGAAAGCAAGGAGAGGTAAGTAACTTCAGTACCTGCCCAGCCATGTGGCTGGACAAAGATGACATCAGAGGTGTTCTAACATTCCACTCTTAAAGCAATGCTCAGCATAGAAGATTAGTAATTAAAGGAAATAGCAGACAAAATAAATTGTTATTATCCTTGTTGACCAAGAGCTCACTATTCATACTCAATATGAAAACTGTTATATTTTAATAATACTCTAGTGTCTGGGATTTTATTTTGGAGGTTAGAAATAGACAGACCACTCATCCCAAGTCTGTCTGTCTGTCTGTCTGTCTGTCTGTCTGTCTCTATCCTCTCTCCCTCTGCCAGTGCGCTGTTTGTTCCTGTGTGTGTGTGTGTGTGTGTGTGTGTGTGTGTGTGTGTGTGTGTGTGTGCCAGCTTGTGGAGTCTGTTCTAATTTCTGGCAGGAGGTCGGAAGGGTGCATAATACCTGAAGAAATTAACACTTGATCCAGAGAGGGCAGGAGCAGAGCCAAGGCTATGGAATAAAACTTCAGGAACCTTCCTCCCTTGGTCTCCAATTTGCTTTACCTCTTTTTGTTCACCTTTTGTGATGCCCACTCCTTCATTATAGGCGTTTTTCCGACAGATTGTATCTGTCAAATGAAAACTACCACATAGTATTTTTTAATTACAGTATACTCATTTTATGTAGACTACCTCTTACTTTATAAAAAATAATAAATCTTTAGCTAATACTTTTTTTTTTAGGAAGAGGCCAAAATCTAATTTTGTAAATGAACCTACACAGTGCTAAGATGATAAGCGAGCTATATTAATTTTGGGAGGCAACTTTGTAGATTTTAATTGTGAGCAACAGCATTTCTTATTGACTGAGTTTAAAAGCCTGAAGTATTTCTAAATGAAAGTAAACTTCAGTGCAGTGTATAGGAAACCTTAATCCAGACAACAATATAATACTTCAGTGGCCAATGCTGGAAAGATTATGTGGGATGCAGCTCAGTGCTACTGGTAACTGTGTACATCACTGAAGATAAAGCCAGAATAAATAACATGCTTGATGCCTCTAATTCCTTAAAATCAACATAAAAACCCTGCAAGCTATTTCATGCCAGGTTTGACAGGTGGTGATAATGTTTGAGGAGTCACAGGATACACCGCAGTGATAGCAGTGAATGGTGCAGCATTGGAGGTGTGCTTGGGTAGAGAGCAAAGCAAGCCTGGAAAAGTTAAATTGAAGTATTTCAAAAAGCACAATTTTGCTCAGCTGCCCTTAAAACACCTTGAAATATCTTCCACTTACAAAACTGTCTCAGATATCAGCAACACATAAAACGATATTCACATGAAAAGTATTGGCAATATTTTAGCAAAATTAAAGGATTGAAAAGAAGAAAATATTTGTTTCAAATGAAGTTTTGAAACTGTGAATGCTTTGTCTTTGGGCAATTTTGGTTTCACATCAGATGCAAAATGTATATATACATATTTGTATTTTTTAAAAAAATTAATCACTGGGTACACTGGGTACTTCCACCTATTGATGCTCTCATATCAAGAGGCCTGTTTATTCTATATTCTTTAGAGGACAAAGTCAGGTGGTCTGTATTACATTTAGAATTATAAGAAAACTCTAGAGCTCTGCAAACCAGAATGATGTTATCTTAGGCATTTTATCATGCATTATCCACTATGCATTTTTGTGTACTAAATGCCCTCCTCAGTTTACGCTCAAATTGAGAATGTTAGTTGTAGCTAGACAGTTTTCTCTCTGGGTTCCTCCAAGCCCCGGCAGTCCCTTAGTTCACTTATAAAATAAACATACAGACGCTTATATTATTTAAACTGCTTGGCCATTAGCTCAGGCCTATCATTGTCTAGCTCTTACTCTTATATTCAGCCCATTCCTATTAATCTATACTTTGCCACGTGGCTTTTGGCTTACTGGTACCTTACATCTTCCTTGTCCTGGCGGCGGCTCACAGTCTCTCTCTCTCCCTTCCTGTTCTCTCAAATCTCCTCTCTGTTAGTCCCGCCTATACTTTCTGCCTGGTTACTGGCCAATCAGTGTTTTATTTATTAACCAATCATAGCAACACATTTGCCATACAGAACATCCCACAGCAGTTAGTGAAGTCAGGAAAAGAACATTGAAAGCTGAGAAGATAATTTACACCTATTACAAATAATAGATTATATAAACATTCATTGCTCTTAGTAGATCAAATTTATTTATTTATTAAAATAAAGATTTTGTGTATCTAAGTACAACTTTTAAAGGTGATCCTGTAAAAATGTCTAAGAAAAGACTTAATGGCAAATGTAAGTTATTTTTTATGTATATTATTGAAAAATGATGTTTAGAAAGCACATAATTATTTTGGTTTCTTCAGTTCAAAATGAAATAAAAGCATGTACATCTATTCTATTGAAACTGAGGAAATATGTTCAGAGCTAGTTTTTCTCAAACACACAACACCACCGGCCCCAGATTCCCAGAACTCAGGTAATTCACTTGTAAATTGTGAAAATTTTTAATGTCTATTTGTTCCACACATCAAGTTCCTAACATAAATGAAACAATTAAATTGCTTCCGAAGTTTATAACCTTCTGCTTGCATTGCCTGATAAAAAGATGGTTCTGGTTCTTTAGGAAAGGCAGACCAATGGTAGTGAAGTCAACAATTAAATACAAGCAATTAAATTACATTCATAAATAAAGAGGAGCATTATGTAACAATATTATAGATTATTATTTTTATTAGTCACAGAAATTCCAAGAATGTGTACTCATTTTAACTTTTGCTCACTTTTACAAACTGATGTAATTTTTATAGCTTGACAAAGATGTGTTTTTGAAATTTCTTATCTCTAAAGACATCTGTTTTATTATAATACAACAGTAATGTGAATATTTGAATGAATATTCAATAATATTCAATAAATGAAACTTTATTTGGTTCCAATTTTACAGTTTCAAGTGTGCAGCAGTATTCAATTTAATTTTCTTGAAAATTATGATTTTAGATTTTAATTAAGAGCAAATAAAGCCAATATAAAAAGAATCCAAGAGTCATGAAATGCAACTATTTCAATATTTAAAACAAATAAGTTCAACCATAAAACATATATTTATTTTATATTTTATGTTGAATATATCTCTGCTTTTCACTGATATTTTCAATACTTCATTTGTTGAGAAATTTTACTAACAAATATTAAGCTTACACTTTTATTTGGGGCAAACATTAATAATTTAAGAGGTTAATTTCATTTTGAAAGCCTACATGTAGTTTATTTTACCTGTATTTTTTGTGTTGAATGAGATTCCTTGCAAAATTCTCTGCTTCTAGTTTTTTCTTTTCTATTTATGAAGTATAAATATATTTGTGTATGTTTTTCATTAATTTTGAAGTTACTTTCTTTTTTTCTTAAAAATGGAATGGTCAGTAATAACATAATGTAATAATCAGTGATATTCAAATCCATAGCTCAGCTGTATCTCATGATATGATAATAAGACTTACATTGAACATCACATAAATCCATTTACATAGAGCTAATAGTTTTCCAGGATCACCACATTACACATCTATTCAAGGTGAGAGCAGTCAAGTGGAAATGCACAAACAAATGTTTATAAGGTATTTTATTATAAAAATATAGTTTTTGAAAAATGATAATTTTTTACAATAATTTATCCAGAAGGTATTTCTTCAGAATAATTCAGTTGTAAAATGATTATATATTTCTTATTTATGTGTAATTGGATTTGAGGCTCAACATACAAAACTTAGGAGAATATGTTAGCAAGCATGTAAAAATAAATCCTCCTTTGACAATATAACATCCAATATCACAAGCAGCATTGAATATAGCTTCAGATTTCACCCCATAAATCATGATTAGTTTTGAGTATGATCCTTTAATGATCTGATGTAATGAATTTTTCTCTGTTATTCAAACAGTAGGACTGTTACCTGTGGTGGTAACATATGTTTCTCTTTAAAATTGCTGACTTGAAAAGGTACATCTTCAAAGGTTCTCATTAAAAACAACCTTTGATAACAGGTCCATGGTTTCCTTCCTAATAAGTGAAGTTACTCTCTGTTTATGAAATCATGACTCTCTGGAAATGCTTCTTGGGCTCCCACATTTGTTGAATAAATTTATGTTTTTCAGTGGAAAACATGGAAACTTCACAAAAGAAATGGTGTCCAAATAGTCTTGCATGATGAAGATGAGAAGCATCATAAACTCTGGCTTCTTTCCTCACCCCTACAATAAGGCTGCCAGTAAGTGCTGATTATGATGGAGGTTTTTATGAGGCAGACACCTGTTATGTAGGAGCTGGATGGTGACTTGCTACTCATTTCCCACACACCACTGCACAGCTATCCATTTTTAATTACTGCTGGCCAATGTCCATTTCTAAGCCAGTGGTTGTAATATGACCCAAGTTGATATTACACTGTTTAACATCCATTCTGTATGAGAATGAAGTAGAATGAAAATTATCTGTTCCGAGCAGAAATATACTTCAGTATAGTATATTACAGTATTATACAGTTCTAAAAAGAGTTTTAACTAAAATAGCATATCTGTACAAGAAATGCATTTGTGAATGTTTATAATTCTGTGACAATCGCACAAACTTTTAAATTTGTATCCATATCCTTGTGCATCTTATGAAGAGGAAAGCAATTTAACATACAGGAAAGCTTTTGCAGATCGCATGAATAATGTGATCACACATATGCAAATCTCATGCAGTTTCTACACTGTTCTGCAATGAATACCCTGGTATGTTCTTTTGTGAAATCTTTTCTTCTATTTATTTATTGTTTGTTTATTTATTATTTATTTATTTTAAGCATTTCTTAGCATTTTGAAGTTCTCTGTCCCCTGTTCAATATCTCTTTGTTTTGTTTCTGTATTTTACAATTATCTTTGAATAACTCCATACTTGCTCAAACATGCAAACATCATCTGTCCCATTTACATCAGACTAAATATTACCTGTACGTTATTATCTCATTATTATACTATATATTGTTCTCACTGTTTTACCTCCAAGATAATTCTCTCAATTATGTTAAGTAATAGTTAACTGATAACTTCACTTAATATTATTACTCTGATGTACCAAGTAATAATTTTTTATTAGTATAAGCTTAATACAAATGTCATGGTTTCTGAACCCACAAACTTAGCCACTGATCATGAAGAAGAATGGAATGCTATAACATCCATAGGGGCATATGTGAGTTGGCTGTTGCATGGACATGAGGAACTCAAAAACATATAGTCAATCAGATGGTATAAAAAGCTGTTAAAAATGATCATACTCTCACCAGGTGGTGGTGACGCATGCCTTTCTTTAATCCCAGCACTCAGGAGGTAGAGGCAGTTGGATCTTTGTGAGTTTGAGCCATTGTGGGCTACAGAGTGAGTTCCAGAACAGGCTGCAAAGCAACACAGAGAAACCTGCCTCAAAAAACAAAAACAAGAAGAGATCATACTCTCAAACTTTAAAATTATGTTCCTAATAAAGCAATGCCTAAATTGGAAATGTTTTAGACACTCTTTAATAGTTTAATAAATCAGCTAAAATTAAGGGACATGGGAGGGATAGCATAGAAACCTAATAAAGTAGAAGCTTCCTAAACTATATAGATGTATGAAGACAATCTAAATGAAATTGTGAAATAATGGTGGAGACAGAGTCCAACTGTCCATTGCTTGTCACCAAATGAAGCTTCTGGTACTAGGATTGAGCTACTTCTAATTGATTTGTTGACCAAAGGGGTTCTATGAGAAGCCCCAAACAACCTGTTAGGAAGATTATAGGTTGCTTTCCATAACTGACAGCAAGGCTCCATTACTGAAGACAACACACAGACAACTCATTGACTGTGGAGAAGTCAAACTGGTGCCCTCATAGAGCCCTCTCCCCTACATTCTAGCATCTTTGGTACAGGAAGGAGCTCTGAACATTAATAAAGGAGAAATATCAACATGAATCCAGACACAAAACCTTTTGTCTACAATGGTGTCTTTACGGCAACCTGCTACAGCAATGGTGGCACAAAGCTTGAGGGAGTAACCAAGCAATATCTGATTTGACTTAAGGCCCACTCCATGAGATGGAGCCC
Organism: Peromyscus nudipes; assembly: GCA_902168325.1. Taxonomy (NCBI): domain Eukaryota; kingdom Metazoa; phylum Chordata; class Mammalia; order Rodentia; family Cricetidae; genus Peromyscus; species Peromyscus nudipes. The sequence continues at coordinate 39,774 of CABHPH010156621.1, forward strand.
AAATCAGACACTGTGGGGTGACCAAGAACCTGAGGTTAGATTTCCCAGGAACCTAGGGTAAAACCAAATTCTGCCATTCTACAAACAAATAAATAAATAGAAAATGTAGCAAAAAATGACTGCTAGTGACATTCTGCTGTATTCATGGATCATTGCCTTGCTCAGTCATCATCAGTGAAGCTCCCTCCTGAAAGACATGGTATCAAATACAGACAGCCATTACCAGACATTTTGCTGAATGAGATACTTTAGAACTCTGAGCCCTAAATGGGATGTTTCTATCAAATCCCTCCCCTGAGGGTTCATGGAACTCTGTGGAAGAGGAGGAGGAAAGAGTGTAAGAGCCAGAGGAGAAAAGGACACCAATGAAGAAGGCCTTCTAAGTCAACAGGATGAGCACACATGAACTCATGGAGACAGGAGCAGCATTCATAGGCCCTGAAATAGTCTGTAGAAGATGGGGCCAAAGAACTGAAAGGAGAAATGGACACATGCCCCCATCTCTAACTCAGAAGCATTCTCAAATTGATAATCACTTAGAAATGGAAATTTGGTTTTCTCCAAGGGAATCTCTCCAGGAAACAAAAGTCTCTTAAGGGAAGTCTTCCTGCCCAGCAGTAGATGGAGAACAGGAAAAAAAAAATCAATCAATCAAACAAACAAACAAAACAAAGAATCCTCAAAGGCATCTTTGGACATTTCTTGTCTCTTAATGTCATGTCAGGATATTTTTCTTTAAAAAAACTTATCTTTTTATATTTTATTATATGTATTATTTTATTTTTTTACCCTATACGTATTTATGTATACATTATGGCATTCAGTTCATTGTATTTTAGAGGATGCCTGAATGAGGGAATGAGTGGGTCTCGGCTTCTTGTGTCTTCTCTTAGGCTCTTTTCCTTATATTTGTTTTGTCCATTTCTGATGTGTTAGTTTCTGTTTTATATTATTATATTTTATTACACTGTCTTCTTCTTATTATTCCTTAGAAGACTGCTCATTTTCTACTGAAAGACAGAAAGAGAATGGATCTATATGGAAAGGGAGGTAGCAAGGAACCTCAAGGAGTAGGAAGAAGGGAAACCATAATCAAGGTATATTAGTGAGGAAAAAAAAACTATTTTCATTAAAAGGAAACAAATTAAAAAGAGGGCATGAGTAATCTACCTTAAAACAATCTATTAGAAAGACATTTTTCTCTTGTCTTACTGCGCTAGCTAAGGTTTTGACCTGGTTACTATATTGAAAAGGAATGGAAACAGTAGATAACTGTTTTGTCTTCCTGAGTTTATTGGGATTGCTTCTTGTTTTTGCCCATCTAGGATGTTGTCTGTGTGTACACTGTGTATACACATCATTTTATTGAAGTATGTTCCCACAAACGCTATTCTCTCTAAAACTTTTATGTTGAAATGATGTTGGATGTTGTTAAAGACATTCTCTGCTTCTCTTAAGATAATCTTGTGTTTTCCACCTTTAATTCCAGTTATATGGTGTCTCAGTTAGGGTTTCTATTGCTATGAAGAGACACCATGACCATGGCAACTCTTATAAAGGAAAATATTTAATTGGGTTGACTTGCTTACAGTTCAGAGATGTAGTCCATTACTGTCATGGAGGGAAGCATGATGACATGTGGGGAAACATTGTACTGGACTAAAGCCTGAGAGTTCTTACATCTTGACCACAACAGGGAGTAGTCTTAGATACTGGATGTGGCTTAAGCAAAGAAGACCTCAAGGCTCATCCCACACAGTGACACACTTCCTTCAAGAAGGCCATACCTACTCCAACAAGCTACACCTCCCAAGAGTGTTATTCCCTATAAGCTTAAGGGAGGCAATTACATTCAAGTTACCACATATGATTAAATGAATTTATTAATTTGCATATGTTGGACCATTTTTGCTTTTTGATAATGAAGTCATCTTGACCATGATGAATGAATGACCATTTTTATCTGTTCCTGTATTTGTTTCTTAAGTATTTTGTTATGAATCTTTTCATCTGTATGCATCAGGAATAGTGGTCTATAATCTCTTTTTGTGTGTATTTCTTTATTTGGTTTAGGTACAACAGTAATGCTAGATCCATAGTGGGAGTTTATAAATATTCTTTCTATTTACATTTTATTGAATAATTTGAGTAACATTAGTTGTATTTCTTTAAAGATCTGGTAAAAATCTGCTCTGAATCTCTATTCTTATGCTTTTCTGTTCTTAGGATTTTCTGCATTTTTTATATCTGTTGGGATGTTACCATGTTCACAACTAATTTTATTATTTTTTTCTTCCTTTTTAAAAGTTAATTCAGCTAGAAGTTTGTTGATTTTATTTATCTTTTCAAAGGAGTAGCTCTTAGTTTTATTCATTCTTTACTTGTTTTTTGCTTGATTTTTGATATATCATTATTTTTCCTTCTGTTTTAATTCTTCTTTCCTACTTTTTAGATTTACTGTCTTCTTATTTTTTCAAACTCTTGAGGCACATCCTTAAATTATTCATTTTCATTTAATTCTTCATTTTCATTATATTTCAAGAATGTTATGTCTTTCCAGTTTTATTCATGAAAATGCATCTTTCAATAGTAATATCTAAACTCAACTATTTTTCTCAAAGTTTGTCTTGGTATTGATTTCAATCTTAATTTCATTGTAATCTGTAGCTGAAAGTTTTCCTGTGTCCCACTTGGCCTGCGGTCAGAACAAATCTTTCTCATCTGCCAGTCCTGCAGCCACTTGGACCCAAGTGAACATACAGAGGCTTATATTAATTATGAACTCTATAGCTTAATGGCTCAGGCTTCTTGCTAGCTAGATTTTACATCTTAAATTAACCCCATTTCTACAAATCTATACTTTGCCAGTGGCTCGTGGCTTACCGCTATCTTTATATTTTGCTTCTCGTGGCGGTGATGGCAGTGAGCGTCTCCTCTGTTCTGACTTTCTCCTTCGTCCTCTCTAGTTAGAATGTCCCGCCTAATCTTATTCTGCCTCACCATTGGCCAAACAGCTTTATTTATCAACCAATCAGAGCAATACCTTTTCACAGCATACAGAATGACATCACCCATCAGTAGTCTGATTAAATACGTGGGATTATTTCAAATTCTTGTATTTGTTGACATTTTCTCTGTGTTACAATATATAGTTTATGTTAGATAAACTTCCATGAGTTGCTTACAAAAATGTGTATTTTATATTAATTAAGATGGCATATACTGTAGATGACTGTTAGATACATTCATTCTATGTATCATTTAAGTTTGATGTTTCTATGTTTAATTTTTGTCTAGTAGACTGGTCAGTTGGTGAAAATGGGATATTGAAGGCACCTACCTTTACTGTATTGGGGTTAATTTGTGGCTTAATGCTTACTTATTTGTTTTCTCAAATTGGCTACATCACATATCCTCACTATTATGTGGACTTTAGTTTTAAATCTCTTGTTTGTAGCTTCTGGTTGAAAGTCAGAAAACTAGCAAGAAGCATTTGGTGGGGGGTGCCTTACAGGAGGGGATAGCAAAACACAGATAATATGAATGTGAAGACGGGAAATATTATCTCAGGGAATGTTTAAGGAAAGGGTAGGTGCTAGGGAAGAAGAGGTATAAGTATAGAGAAAGCTTAACCAAAAATAAAGGGAGTATGAAATAAATGCCTGGAAAACTACTGTCTTACCACCAAATTAAAATACATAATTTATGACTTAAAAGGAGTTTGTAGAGGATATCTTGCCTGGATGGGAAAGGATTACTCTCAGAAGCTCAGGCTTATAAACAAAAATTCCATTGCCAGGTACAGGATACGTCTGTGTGAGTTGTTGATCTGTTGTTGATACAGGAGGTCCTAGAAGAGCCACCCCCATCCCAAACACTACAGGTTCATGTTAATCTTCTTGGCTGCCCATCAGAACTAGATGATAAACTATTGCTTAATATGTCACACACGCTGGAAGCATCATATAGAAAAGTCAAGCTAGAAATGAGATGTGAGCTTCTAGTTTTCACGGTCACAGAAGGTATAGTACAGGCTCCAAAAGAATAAAGTCATCAATGCTCACATCCAGATATAATTCTAAGATCTACTAGCCAATCTTCCAGGCAAGATGTGGTCACTTGTGCAAAAGTGACGCTACTGTTGAGTAGCCAATTGCTCTCTGATTGGATTTGAGACCTGCTACACAGAAAGAATCTATGCTTGATACTGTAACCTGTCAGAAGACCATGGCAGAGCGATGGTACACCTTAAGAAGAAACTGAATTATCTTTTTGGAAACCTCACAGACCATTGTAGATGAGGTGAGCAAAATGAATGTATGATCCAGAAGCGAGAGAGAGTAAAGCTGTGAAATGTCTTCTTTGCAATCACAAACTCAAAACAGTGACAATTGCCTGCACTGGGTCTTCACAAGGCCCCTTCAACAGTGAGCTGTGCGTGGAGGCAGAGTTTAGCAGCTCCTACCCTCACTAATGAACTGCTTTAAACTGAAGATTCAGGTATGTAGATCATTACCTTTGTACTCAATGATGACCCCAGAGAATACAATCCATTGTTCATACAGATACCCTGATTAAAATATATAAATCACAAACCAAGCAACAAAGTCATAAATGAGCAGAAGGAACAAGTAGTAAAGAAATAGGATTGATTTGGATAGAAGGTAGAAAGAGAGGATAAGTGGAATACATATGTGAAATTGTCAAATAATAAAGTTAATCAATTAAAGCTCCTGGAAATTTCTGTCAGGTAGAGCCATTGCTACAACACTCTTATTTGACATACATTTCATCCTAGTACTACACAAATGTTATCATGAGAACCCAAAGATGCCTCTTAATATACTGTATTTTAATGTGTAAGTCTATTATTACAAATAAAATACAAGTTGCTCTGATTTTCATAATTACAAACTAAGACACTTTCTGATGACTAGAAAGCACTATGCAAATAAGTTTGCTGTGAGGTTAAGCAGCTTTCCCTGTGATTCAGATGTGCACAGTTCAGAAAGTCTCTGGTGCTGTCTATGCATGTCTGCAATGATTCTAAATCTGATCTGGATCTGTCCCCTTGTGCCAAATGCTAATAGCAAGAATAATATGAGTCAACTTGAGTGGGAAGAATATATTGACCTTCCAAATTACTTACAGAATCAATCCAAAGGTTCATCCCTCCCCTTCTGATTTGGAACTGACCTTAATATCAAGACTGCAGTGAACATGTTCCAACTCAGACAATCTCAGTTTTATATATGTAGAAGTACAATGAGCTTTGGGTTACTGCTAATCAGCTTATTAACATCAACATCTGCTCAGTCTTACTTATTCTTAATCTTGGTTGGATTCCAAATTTGTATCCTAATCATGCAAAAAGTAGATTCTTGTCATACAATCAAAACACATTGCTATGAACCAGAGAGCCAACTTCTCATGTATTGCAGTTAACCCCTTATTTTAATACTACTAATCGTAGTCTTGTTTTTTTTTTTTGTGTGGAAATTCATTTTTTTCTTTCCCTGTGACATTTGTGGAATTTAGCTTTTCCCCCATGTTTTGCTTGTACATTTAGCATTGTGTAACCACGCAATTCCTACCTCAAACTCTTGGCTTATGAATCTGTCTGTTCACTGTTCACCAGCTTCTTGGATATCCACTTTAACACCTCCTCTCCTCAGGGTCCACTTGTTTTCACTAATTTTAAACTTCATTTCTATTAATATCCTATAGAAGATTTATGACCCACCTCACCTGTGTGAGTTGGTTCTTCCTTTCTCCATCCCCTCTCCTGTAGTCATCTCCACACCCACAGGCCTAGTTCCATGCTGTTGACCTTTCAAAACTCTTTTCTTCAAGAGATACCTTTGATGGGTGAGATAGATGCTCCTTTCCTCTCCCATCCTCTCCTCTGTTGCTGCCCTCTCTGCACCTACAGGCTAAGCTCTAGACCTGTGATTTGAAAGCCACCATGCCATGATCCAATTAAATAGGTCATTTATCAATTTTTACTAGCCTAGCCTAAGTTAGACATTACCTACACTAGTATAGATTATCACAGCAGACACATACCCCAAAACATGCCCAGATCAAATCACAAGAACAAAACCAACCTAGTGGCAAACATACCATGTCTTCCATCAAACCCTTAAATAAGAATTAGTCTTACAGAGGGATTCTATAGTGAAAACTGCCTAGATGAACCCCAGGACATGTAATTTAAAAGAACAATCATAAACCTCATCAAAGAATTCAAGAAACTTAAAAAGGACATGAACCAAGTACTTCATTGAACTCTAAGAAGATAACAATAAATACTTGAGTGATGTGTAAGAAAAATACATACCTGGCTGAATGAAATGATGAAGATAATTTAGGATATGAAAAGTAAATTCAATAAATAGATAGAAACACTGAAGAAAATAAAAGTTTAAATGAAGATGGGGTTGAAAAAAAAATCTCAATATCCTAATTATAAAACCAAGAGGAAATCCTTACGAGTTGAATGAACCAAGCAGAAGATAAAATATCAAGCCTTGAAGGTAAAGTAGAAGATCCTGAATATATAGGCAAAAAAGTTAAAAATTAAAAGTACAAACAAGGACAAAAATGAGGAGGAAGAGTCCAAGGTCAGTAGCATAGACCAGATCTTTAAAAATTTATAGAAAAAAAAAACTTCCACAAACTAATGAATACATGCCTATGCAGACACAAGAAGCTCAGAGAACATCAACTAGACAAGACAAAAATAACAACACCCCACTGTACATCATAAGTTAAACACTAGATATACAGAACAAAGCAAAGATATGCAAGAGAAAAAAACACACATCACATGTAAAGGATAATCTAACAGAATAACACTTGATTTATCAATGAAACTCTGAAAGCCAGAAGATCCTGGAGCAACGCACCCCAAGTTTTAAGAGATCACAAAGACTATCCAAGAAAACTGTATTCAGTGAACCTGTCTGCCATTGTTGAAGGAGAACAAAAGCTTTCCCTGAATCAAACAGCCCAAAATATGCAAAAACAAAAATGCTCTACAAAATACTGTAAGCAATACTTCAAACTGAAGAGAGGAATGAATACAGCCAAGAGACTGTAGAAAGTAAACAAATGAATCCAAAATTTAATGGAGCACAGTACACCACTAAGAACAAAAAATAGCAAAACCCAACAAAATGACTGCAAATTACACAACTTTTCAATAATAACTAAGTATTAATGGCTTCAACCCTCCACTCAAATGTCATAGGTTAGCAGAATAGATTTAAAAAACAAAGTTCACCTTTTGGTTGTCCACAAGAAACTCGTCTTATTTTTTAAATATATGCACCAATTTCAAGTAAAAGGTTGGAAAGAGTATTTCAAGCAAAATGAGTTCAGGAAGCAAGCTCACCCTGGAATCCTAATATCTGTCAAAATAGATGTCAAACTAAACCTAATCAGAAGCAACCAAAAAGACGATACTTCGTTACAGTCAAGGGATCAATTAATCTGGAAAATACCACATTCCTAAACATACATCTCCCAAACTGGTTTACCCAGTTTCATAAAAAGCATACTAATGGTATTAAAGACACAAATTAACACAAACACAATAATTGTAGGCAGTTTCAATACCCAATTTTCTCCAGTCGATGGGTAATCTAAACAAAGAAGTAAAATGAGACACATCAAAATTAAGTGGCATCTTATATAAAACAAACCTAACAAATATCAACAAAATATCTCACCTAAATGTGGAAGAACAGATATTCAACTCAGCAGCACACGGAAGCTTCTAAAAAGTAGACCACATGCTGGGATATAGAACAAGCCTTAACAAATACAGAAAGCTTAAAACAATTTCTATCTGTAAAATATACAATAAAACATAAAATTGACAGCAAGTAAAACTCTACTAAATGAATAAACTCATGGAGATTAAACAACCCATTACTGAATGATGAGTGCATCAAAGAAGAAGTCAGGAAAGAAATTATTCTTGGAACTAAGAGAAAAATGGTAACACAGTACAGTGAATCTTCTGGGACATGTTAAATATAATTCTCCTATTCTACTATGGAAGTTTAAAGCCTTAAGTGCTTATATTAAAAAATCAGAGAGTGAGCAAATAGTAATAGTACATTAATATGTGAGTGAGTGTGTGTGCATGTGCGTGTATGTGTGTGTGTATCTCAAAGGAAGTTATGTATCTTTGTCTCTTGAACTAACAACACTACCCTCCAGAACCATAGACTAATAAAAATCCCAGTACCAGGCACTAGAAGCCTGCTTTTGAATGTTTTGTTATGGCTGTCCAAGAGACTTCTAAAACTCTCAAATATAGACTATTGATGTAAACCATTGGTTGCCTCTCTGAAATTGAAAGTAATACCCTATTGCTGAAGACATTTTACACTTATGATATAGACTTGGATGATTCATGATGAGCTAAACTGATAGCCTTGCTTCCATGATGTCTTTGTTAGTGTTTCTATTGTTGTGAAGAGACACCATGACTGCAACAACTCTTATAAAGAAAAACATTTAATTGGGTAGCTTAAAGTTCAGAAGTTCAGTCCATTATCATCATGGTGGGACATTGTGGTGTGCAGGCAGGCATGGTACTGGTTAAAGAGCTGAGAGTCCCACATCTTGACATAAAGTCAACAGGAAGTGAACTGAGACAGTTGGTGTGGGTTGAGCATATAATAGACCCCAAATCTTGCTTCCACAGTGACACACTTCCTCCAACAAGGCCATAACTACTCCAACAAAGCCATACCTCCTAATAGTGCCACTCTCTATGAGCTTATGGGGGCCAATTACTTTAAAACTACCACATATGGTATCAGAAAATACTAGCTTCCAAGGAAGGGAAGTAATTAATAGTCCTACTCAAGTTCAATACGTATGAACCACAACAATGACCAGCATGTAATTTATCTGTAAAAATGTAATAAGTGAAATTCACACATTGGTGGTCAGAAGCAGCTTTGTCAGTGAATAAAGGCCTACTTTACAGGAGGAAAATCATACTTGATTCTAGAGACCCAGCTTGCTTTCTTGGGCTAGTAAAGTTGTGGATCTTGGATAAGAATCTCATACCAACACTGTGCTAGACCAACATAATTCCTAAGAGATTCTAAATCTTAACCTTTCCCCCATAGGGTTGCTGTAGCTATCAATCCCCATCAAAGAAGCTTTTCTTTACAGCACTTGGAGACAATCATCAAAAACTACAACTGGATGCCATACAGACATCAATGGATCATGGGGAACCCCACCCCAATGGATATGTCTACATCACATCTCTTGTATGAATTGATTCCAGAATATCACAAAAAGGGGATCAGAAAGAATGAAGTTGGTTGTGAAGCAGTCTCTACTAGAAATGATGGCATAAACAAGACCAGAAGAATACCAATATAGATAGACATGCTATCTTTTTTTTTTTTTTGGTTTTTTCAAGACAGGGTTTCTCTGTATAGCTTTGTGCCTTTCCTGGGACTCACTTGGTAGCCCAGGCTGGCCTCGAACTCACAGAGATCCACCTGGCTCTGCCTCCCGAGTGCTGGGATTAAAGGCGTGCGCCACCACCGCCCAGCTTAGACATGCTATCTTAGAAGGAGAAAATTTTTGTGAGTTCCCATCCCTAGATGAAGAACTATAGGCAACTAATGACTGCTTGGAGAATGAAAATTATTACTTATTCAGCAATGAATCCCTTTTTGGCTATCTAGTAAAAAGTGATCATCCCTGAAAAAATATACAAACAAATAATAAAAGTTCAGCAGTTTCAGTTTGTACATTTTTGTATATTTTGCGTATATATGCATGTATATGTGTGTGTGTAAAATGATAATGATCAAAGAAAAAGAAGCTATCCATTGCAGAGTAGAGGGAAAATATGAGGGTTTAGAAAAAGGGTACCTTGGAGGTATTGGAGAGAGACAGTGAACAGAGAATACATTCTGTATCATATGTTGTTTTAAATGTATAAAAGATAAAAATAATAATAAAAGAATTTATACAAAATTTTATAATCTCTCATAATAAACCTGTTTCCAATTTTTTATAAAACAATATCTTAGAGAAGATAATTGATATTATTCTCTCTGAAAAAAATAATCCCTCCTTACAAAACATAATTGAACATATTATCCCTTTAGAAATGTACAAATAGACATGATCTCATAGCTAACAATGCTCTTTCTATTTCCTAGACCCAAACTGATTTATTGAAAGTCAGTGAACTATATGCTTTATGCTAATTAGGTTACCTGTAGAATCTATATGCTCTTTCAGGAAAACAGATTCCATATGTTTCTGTGTTTTATGAATATTTTTTGGAATCAGTCATAACTCTTGAAAAATGCATTGTTTATCATGTGCAAAATCCAAAAATCCATGGAATCATATAATCTGCAGTTTCCTCTAGCTGTAAAAGGAGGCCAGAAGCAGTTTTCTCTACTTGATTTCACAAGCCCCGGGTCTGGTTTATTAAAAAGAAACTGAATTGGCCTCAAGAGTCCAGTTAGATTCTACAGTTGAACTTGCTGGGTCCTTAATAGTCACAAGAAACTAAGTTCTTGTAAAAAGATACATTGCGATGAACTTTGACCTACCTTACAAATTACTGGAAAACTGGACTGCAATGAGTCAAGGACTGAACAGTTTCTACTAATTACACGAAATGACTCAGTTAAAGAAGCCTCAAGCTTATTGGGTGAGGCAGAACTAGTCAAATTTCAGCATAAAAGAGTATGTAGTTTCCTTGAACTTTGGATAATCCTTATAAAAATATGAAAATTAGAGGAAACCCATCAAGAAATGTTTTTGTGCTTATATTTGGGATGATGCTTTGTGCTTCAATGTTTAATATATGTTTCTATTAAAATATAATTACATTATTCCCTCTTCATTTATTACCCTATGTACCCACTATTCCCCCACAAATTCATATTCTTTCTTTTATTATTATTAGGACTATGTGGCTAATATCCTTCTTGGGTCTCCCATTGTGGCAGTGATACATTTTGTAGTTAGTCATGGAAGAGGCAACATGATAAAATTTATGAAAAATATTAGTGGAATGAATCTTCAAATTAGATAGTTAATTCATAGTTGATGTTATTTTATTCCAGGCTGAGTAGGCAACAAAACGTTCAAGTGACATATTTGTGATGTCTGATAGACCATCCAGACTTCAGAAAGACTTCACTTACCAGCAATCCTGAGTGAGGTATCAGAACAGACTTGTGAAAATTTGTTTGTTTTCTGATTCCACAGAAATGTTCACACAAAGTAAAGCCAATGAAATGTAAGACTAATCAAATTACACAATGTGAACAAGTTGATAAAAATCTTAAAATTCACATCCCCATGGGAAAAGTAAATTCAGCTTGTTTCTTGTTTGAAACAAATGTACCAAACTAAACCATGGTGGTGTTAATTTCCCAGAATCACATGACCAGGATCCAGAAGCTTTATGGCTGTATGGCTCAGAGATCTAGTGTAAAATCCAACACAATTGAAAATAAAAAGTCAATGAAATTATTCCTAGTGATATTCTGTTATACTCATGGGGGGCAGGTACCTAGTCCAATTATCATCAAAGAGGCTTCCTTTAGCAGCTGATGGGAACAGATGCAGAGACCCACAGTCAAACATTGGGCAAAGCTCAAGGAACCCACGAAAGAGGGACGGGGTAGGAGTCAGAGGGTTTGAGGGCACCAAGAGAACATGAACCACAGAATCAATTAAGCAGGACTCATAGGGGCTCACGGAAACTGAAGCAGCAATCACAGAGCCTGCATGGGTCTGTGCTAGGTGTTCTGTATACATGCCGTGGTTGTTTAACTTGGGTTTTGGTAGGCCTCCTAAAAATGGGAGTGGGGTGTCTCTGACTCTTTTGCCTGTTCTTTGGACCATTTTTTTTCTCCTACTTTGTTGCCTTGTCCAGTCTTGGTATGAGGGTTTATGTCTAGTCTTATTGTAACTTGCTGTGCTGTGTTGGGTTGATATCCCTGGAAAGCCAGCTCTGGTCTGAAGTTAAACAGAGGAGCAGCGGATCTGGGGGAGAGGAGATGTTTTTGTGTAGGGGGCTGGGAGAAGAAGAGGGAGGTGAGGCTATGATCAGGATGTATTGTATGAGAGAAGAACAAATAAAAAGAAAATTGTGAAAAGATTTAAAAAAAGCTTAATGTTAATTGTTACATGTTTTCCTTCTTATACCTTGTTTTAGAAATAGTTAGAACAAGAGATAATAGTAATAGTACGTTCAGGGCAGTTGATCTAAGGAAGAGGGGAAGTAGGGGAGATGCTGGGAGGAGGAGAGGGAGGGGAGGCTACAGTTGGAGAGGATTATATGAGAGAAGAATAAAGAAAAAGAAAAAATAAAGTAAGACATTTCAATGGTTGACTTGCACTTAAAATGTAATTACATTTTTCTCATATGAATGTTTTTTTGTTGAAATTTCATGAGCTAAAAATCATCATGCCATGTATTTAAACATTTATGATTTTGATATATTTTTATAATTAGCTATTTAAAAGTTAATGATTTTCTTTTCTTGGCTAAGTTTTAAAAGGATACATAAAATCTTTCAGCACTAAATCATATTATATTCCTAATACCATAATATAAACCAAAGCCTGTATATTAATGTTTTAATTTTTCCTCTTAACTAAACATTTTTCATATACTTGGCAATATGCATTTAAAGGTAACACATACTTCTTGTATGTCACTGTGTGTAGAAAAGACTAAGTGTTGATTACTTGCTGATGCACCCAGTTTTGGCAATTCTCTTCCCAGTGAAAGTGGCCCAAGCTTTTGCAGTTCTTCAAACCAATGCAAAATGACAGAGATACAATTGTACTTTCTAGCCTAGATTACTGTTAGTATGTGACATATACATGCACATATAGAACACAGACAATACATATACATGTGTGTGTGTATATTTAAAAAATATTCTGTTGAAAAATAAATCTGAGACTAGCACAGAACTTACAAGATTCAGAAATATATTTTGGAACTATAATGTACATGTATCCATTGCAGCTGGCCCCCACATGATAGGTTGATTTGTGCAGTGTGTACAGTTGTGGTTTTCTGGATGTCTCCATTCGAAATAAAGACAGACTTTTTTTTATGAAGAATGGAAGGTATGCTTATCTTACCATGCTGGTCTTTGTTGTGGTTCATAGGTGTTACTGCTGGGTAGGATTATTAATTGCTTCCATGCTGAAGTGTTTTGAATGAGAATGACCTTTATAGCCTTATATAATTGAATGCTTGATCTCCAGTTGAGGAAGCCTTTGGGAAGGAATGGGAGGTGTGGTCTTGGTGGAAGAGGTATGCCACAAGGTACCTGGCTTTAAGGTTTTAAAAGACCAGGCCATTTCCTGTTAGATCTCTTTGCCCCCAAGCAGTTGTTTGAAGAAGATAAGAGCTCTCAGTTACTGCTCCTGCTCTAAGCTTGCCTGCCTGCCGGCTGCCGTGTTCTTTGACACGATGGCGATGTACCTCACCCCTTGAAACTGTATAGCCTAAATAGAAACTTTCTTCTGTCAGTTGCCTCAGTTGTGGTGTTTCATCAGAGCAATAGAAAAATAACTGGAACACATCCATTGGGAGCTTGCATACTATTTTCTAGTACTATGGAAACTAGACCACAAAGAGGAGGTTCTCAAATTAGCTCAAGCCGGAATCATCTGAGTCCTGTGTCCTACCTGAAGTGCCCTTAGTGATATGTTCCTGAGAAGCAACCTAAAGCTACATCTATCATCTATATTGCTTGGGGAGGCACATGCACTACCTTGAGCAACCTTTTAAAGGAGGTTTCTAAATACTGTTTACTTTTTTTTATTTTATCTTTTTAGTCTATGGTTCTTGTGGGAAGCATTGTCAGCCCAACTGGCTTATCTTCCTTTGAAATTCTATGAATATAAAATATTGATTCTTTGAAGTTTTATCAAACAACCTTGGGGTTCTTTGTGGCTCATATCTCCTCTTCTGTATTGACCTCCCTCCCTCCCTGCTTTTGGAGTCTCCTTCCATGATCTCATTTTCCACTTCAAATAACTTTTGTCAGTGTCATCCATGGACATGTTAATGTAGAAGGGGGGGGTGAAATTTCATGGGAACCAATATTGATACAAAGAAGTATAGGAGGCTAATGATTTCAGGGAGAAGGGGGTTTAATGTCTCTCAGGAATGAGACCCATATACACAGCCTGGAAACCATATACACATTAATAATACAAATGGAATCAGCCTGCTACATATATCACTAACAAAATAAAGGCTATCAGCTTGAAAGTGGGAGCAAGTGAAAGTCTGAGGAAGTGCAATACAGAGGAAGAGAAAATGGAGGGGTAAAAGGAATCTCATCAGATTTCACTTAAAATATAATATGTATATAAATATAAAATACATATCATATTTAATATTATATAGTGTGTATTATAATGTGATATGTAGTATGTAAAATTATTTAACATTAAAATATATATATTTTAAAATAATTTGAAAATTATGTCAGAAGTCCTCAAAATAGGCACTATGACTTGCTCTGGATTTTGAAGTTAATTACTTTTTTTTTTTT
>CABHPH010156622.1:0-22839 GCA_902168325.1 Peromyscus nudipes
TTCAGGTTCGGGTCCTGCAGGCCTTGAAGGAGAGAGAACTGGGCCCAGCTCTGCCCACCTAGGATTTCTTTGCCTATTACAGTGACCTGTAGAACTGAGTTGAGCACTGGCCAGCACTGCTGATTCTGCCCTTGGCCACACATGGGCCACACCAGGCTCTGCCAGCTGGCTCCAAGACTCTAGGATTTCAGACCAGTCATCAAACATAAAAACAGAGCCCTGTGGGCCTCTTGAATACCGCTCCCAAGAAAAGCAAGGCAGGGGCCCTGCCAATTCAGTTATGAGAAACACAGCAATTTGGTTTAACCTTGTTGGATTTGGCTTTTTAGTCTAGTTATCACCTTCTAGAATCTTCCTTCCTCTCCCTAAACTCCAGCCGAGTTCTAAGGTTCAGAAGTTCTCAGGGAAACCAACCCTGGGTATAAAGGCCAGGAAGTATCTTTTTTTTAATTTTTATTTTATTTTTTATGAAGTAACTCTCTTTAATGTCTGTTTATGGTCAGAAGCAGTCTGCAGCCTCTCATAGCAACGTCTGATTAAACGGTGCCCAAGCTATCCTGGGGCAATAGACAGATAATTGCACTGCTTAATTTCCCCATTTGATGAATAATGAAAGCCTTGCTCATTTCGAATGTGTGGGAAAGAAGACAACTTCAATATATTTGGACTTGCAGATGAATTTTTAGTATTGCTATCCTGGCACATGGTACTGTAGCCCTGCTTATCTCTGTCATAGTTATTACGCACGTTTGAAAACAGAACGAGCTGTTGGTGCCAAACAGCAGCGGAGCAGGGTGTGGAAGGGAGCATCTTTGATGATCTTTTATGAAATACAACGCACACACATGGCAGAACATGTTTTTCCTCACAGAATAGGGGGGAAAAAAACCATTTGTCATCGACAGTCTCGCCATTTCCTGTTGTCTTTGAGTGGTTACACGTTTTTCTCAAGCAATAAGTGGTTATCCCTATGTGTACCTCTTCTGTGTAATTGCTGGTAAGAGAGCCAGCAACGAGCTCTGGTTGGACTTGGCTGTGGTACTGTAAAATTTTTCTTGGCTTCTTTGTGTCTTGATTTTATCTGTTAATAGATTGAAGGCCCACCTTCCCCTCCAATCTATCTTTCTTTTTTTTTTTTTTGTATGTGTGTGTGTGAAAGCCTGCACGTGTATAACATTCGTGTGGAGGTCAGAGGATAACCTCGAGGGTTGGCACTTGTCTCCCACTTGTACATACTCCAGACCTGCTGGCTTATGAGCTTCTGGGAATTCTGTGTGTTCCTCCCATTTCTCCGTAGGAGTGCTTGGAGTTACAGATGTGTGTGTGTGTGTGTGTGTGTGTGTGTGTGTGTGTGGTCGCACGCGCGACCACACCCAGATTTACTTTGGTTCTGGGGATCTGGACTCAGAGGCTCACCCTTGCACAGTAAGCACCTTACTCACTGAACCATCTTCCCAAACCCCTCCTCTTTTAATTTTTCCTTCTTTCTCTGTTCCCGGAAATTGCAATTTCAAATATTACCAAAGGTGTAACAAGATGGGACCCTCACCAGCTTCACTGTCGGCATAGAACAAGCCTCCTTTCACTGACATCTGTATTTACCCACCTTCAGAAGCAAATCCCCGGACATCTGTAAGATCATCCACGCATGGGGCTGTAGAACTATTGGATCATGACAGTGGAGTCTGATGACTTGAGCTATCCAATGGATGGTTCCTCTGCCACTTTTGTTTAAGCTTTCAGACATGGATTGTAGAGCCTTTGATAGTCTCTCTCACTGGTCTGGCAATCAGGCAGGGTGGCTCAGTTCTCCCCATAGCCTCAGCAGCAGGCTAGCTTGGGCTTGCTCCAGCAGTGGCGGCATTCCAAGAGTTGCCCTCGGCAAAAGAAGGCAAGCCCCAGTATGCAAGGACTTTACAAGCCCCTGCTTGCATCGTGTTGGCTAATGTCTCATTAGCCAAAACAAGTCATGCAGCCTAAGCCAGATTTCAAGTAGGAGAGGATATGCAAATAACCTTGAAACAGGGAGCCTTGGAGGCCATTATTGTAGCCAGTTGTATGGCAAGAACATATTTCTAAAAGATACTGACTCTTCCCACTTTTCACATAATGCAGGTCCATTATCACAGCCTCCAAGATTAACTCCAAATCTTTGCAACTGACATTCCCTCAGTACTTAGAGTTCTCTGATTGTTACACAATTCATTTTTTTAAAAGATTAGTGCTGTGGTTTCATGTTCACGTGTTGAACGCTAACCACTGGTCCTAGCTGGTGACACTATTTTTCGAAGCTCTGGAAACTTTGGGATGTGGAGACTACTGGAGGAACTACGTCTAAGAGAGTGTGCCTTCGGAGGTTACGCCATGTCTCTTGCCCCCTTCCCTTTCTCTGCTTCTTGTACTCCATGAGGTGAATAGGCAGCCTCTTCCTCTACATGCTCCCACCACCATGATGCTCTTCTTATGCACGAGGCCAGGCAAGCCTGGATGGAGATCTCGGAAGAGGGACCCCAGGAAAGCTGTCTTCCCTGAAGCTGTTCATGTCTGGCATTTGTCATAATGATGAGTAAAGTGACTAACGTAAGCTGACGGAATTCGAAGGAGTCCAAATGAGTGCCCACTGTATTTGCGTGTATCCCGTAAGTCTCACCCATACCATGGAGATGCAGTGGAAAGGCAGAGCTAGGACTCAGCTTCTGCTGGTACACTCCCACAATGCAGATCACCTCTGACACTAGCCACCTGCTACTTTCTCTCGACATCAGCCACTACTCCAAGCGGCCATTCCTGTGGCAGACTCCAACTGGGTGTCCTTTAACCTAGTTTAATTATGACATTGCCAAGATAAAGGTCCACTTTCCATAGCTTGAGGGATATCTCTGTCTCCCCACTTGTCTTAGTTAGGGTTACTACTACTGCAATGAAACACCATGACCAAAAGCAAGCTGGGGAGGAAAGGGTTTATTGGGCTTACACCTCCAGATCATAATCCATCATTAGAGGAAGTCAAGACAGGAACTCAAACAGGGCAGGAACTTGGAGGCAGGAGCTGATGCAGAGGCCATGGAGGGGTGCTGCTTACTGGCTTGCTTCCCATGGCTTGCTCAGCCTGCTTTCTTATAGAACCCAGGACCAGAAGCCCAGGGATGGCCCCACCCTCCATGGGCTGGTCCCTTCCCCATCAATCACTGACTAAAGACATGTCCTACAGCCAGATATTATGGAGGCATTTTCTTAATTGCGGCTTCCTCCTCTCAGATGACTTTAGCTCATGTCAAGTTGACATAGAACTCTCCAGCACACCACTTTAGATGCCTGTTGAAAGCCCCAGGCTGTTCCATCAGTGCAGCTGATCTCTGTGGGGTTGCACAAACCCCTCAGGCTCTGGTAGTCTGCAAGAAATACTGTTCATGGAGCTTGGGGAAACACTTTCTCAAGCTCACTTATCCAGAAGATAGAGATGAAGGGGGGCATGTGGAGAGGTGTGAAGAAAGGGCATAGACCCTCTCCCAGCCCACACTATCCAGGACCTTCCATATGCTCGGCTCTCAGGATGCTCTGTGAACCCTGTCCTGTGTTTTCATGGAAAGCTTTACTACAAAGGCATGATTGATTAACTCAAGACCACTGATGATCCACTCAGCTCCGAACATTCTCCCACCTGCCTCACGGTCAGGGGCTGAGGCTGAAAGCCAGGTGCCTTCCTCAATCGCTTTCTGCCTTGAGTAGGGTCTCTCACTGAACTTGGAGCTTACAGGTTGGCTAGGCTAGCTAGCCAGTAAGCTCCAAAGACCCAATTGTCTACCTCCCCAGGGCTGGGACCACAGAATTATCACTTCACCTGGCTTTTACGTAGGTGCTGGGGATCCGAGCTCAGGCCTTCACGCTTGTACTGCAGGCACTTTACCAACTGAGCCATCTCCAAGCCCATAGGCCAAACTTACTGTACAGCGATTTAAAGGATAACTAAAAATTCATTTGGTACAGGAGTCAGCAAGCATGTCTGTAAAGGGTCGTACAACCAACAACTTGGTCTCTGTTACTACTCACCTGTCACTGGAGGGAAGGCTGCTACAGACGGATGCAAACAGATGAGGGTGGTATCTTCCAGTAAAACTATATATGAAAACAAGTGACTGCCTGTAGGCTGTGGTCATCTGGGAGGTATGGTATCCGACAGATTTCAGTGGCATAGAAAGCTCTCAGCTTCACAATTCATTGTTAGTGGTAGCACATACATTTCTAAAACCCCAACTTGGGGACCCTCTAGTAGGTTTCCTCTCAGTATGAACTATATAACGTTTTGGGGTTTTTCAAGATTTTCTTGTTCAGTTTTGTCTTGCACACTCTTCAGAATGATATCACCTATTTTTTTTTTATTTTTTATTTTTTTGTCTTTTCGAGACAAGTTTTCTCCATGTTGTTTTGGTGCCTATCCTGGATCTCGCTCTGTAGACCGGGCTGGCCTCGAACTCACAGACATCTACCTGGCTCTGCCTCCCAAGTGCTGGGATTAAAGGCGTGTGCCACCACCGCCTGGCTTGATATCACCTATTTTTAACAGTCAGCTTTCCCTGTCTCTAAACTTCAGCGCTCTGATGGGATTTCTGCACGCTGCTTCAACTGGAGTCATTAGGTACTGCCGGGGTGTGACCCATCTGACAGTGAAATTGTACTCAGATGTGACTTAGCTGTGCACACTCGGCGTCATCTCTGGCATGCGACGTTTGTGGTCATGCTACAAGTTTCAGCCCATGGACGCAAATTCTGACAATTGTCACTTTTTGCAATTGTAGGCCTATTGGGAAGGTGGCTGGGAAGACACAGGAGCCAATGTGGCCTCTACCCACTGTGACCAGGACTCTTCTCTGCTTATCCCCTCTGGCCTGGGGCTTGGGCAGGAGGCACACAGACAGCACTTGCTCAGGCTTCACAACTTCAACCTTGGACATGTGTCACACACACCTCCCCCCACCCCGTAGACCCCCTCATCTGTCCTGAAATGGTAAAACAGACATTTTCAGCCACAGCTGCTGGTTCCCATGTCCCACTTCTTCGCTCAGAGGGTAGATAAGAAAGAGATGCCACGGCAGTGAATCTCCATATGCTGCTGACCCATGAGGGTTAATAGGCCCTCCCCTGCCCCTTGGTCAGTTCTGATCTACGCTAGGGTTTATTTAGCCTTCTTAGCAGATGACCATGACCATGACAGATGACCATGAACAAGCATCCAGACACGACCAGGGTGAGGCCACATCACCTTGGGCAAGCTTGGTTCTCTTAAAGACAGATGAGGAGGCCAGGGAGCCCATGTCCCATATGGACTTTGCCTCTGTTTTTCATAGCACCGTGGAGTGGCCTCTGTGTCTCCTGCTCTCTGGATCTGAGTGTCCTGCATCCTTGCAAGGTTCTTCTGGCCTCTAGCAGAGACCCTTGGGAAGTTCCTTGTTACCACATCCACTGAATCCCACTGCATCAACTGATGTTCTGCCCTTTGGTGAATGGAGAGAGGAGACAGACGGCTGTTTCTCCCACCCAAGTCTAGCAGGTATTTCGGAGGCAGGTGTGTGACCTAGTTTCATTTCTGTTGATTGTGATAAAACATCTAAACCCAAAGCAACCTAGGGGGAGAAGGGTTTATTTGACCTACAATCTCAGGTTACAGTCTCTCAATCAAGGGGAAGTCGAGGCAGGGACTCAGAGCAGCTAGTCAGTCAAGAGTAGAGAGAAATGAACACATCTCTGCTGCTTGCTAGGTTGCTTGTGCTCAGCTAGCTTTTCTCACTTATACACTTCAGGGCTACATGCTCAGGGAATGGTGCTACCCATAGTGGACTAGGTGCATCATTAACAAGGAAGACACCCCTACCACCCTTCCCCCCCCCCCCCCACCAGACATGCCTACAGGCTAACCTGATCTAGGCTACTCCTCAAGGGTCTCTTTCCGAATGATCCTAGGCTATAGTGAGAAGACATTTAAACTGACTGGCAAAGTTGGGCTCATCTCCCAGCGTGTATTTTGGAGGAAGGTGGGGCTCATCTTCTTCTTCTTCTTCTTTTTTTTTTTTTGGTTTTTCGAGACAGGGTTTCTCTGTGTATCTTTGCGCCTTTCCTGGAACTCACTTGGTAGCCCAGGCTGACCTCGAACTCACAGAGATCCGCCTGGCTCTGCCTCCTGAGTGCTGGGATTAAAGGCGTGCATCACCACCGCCCGGCGGGGCTCATCTTCTTATGTTCAGACATGGGACCCAGTGCATAGTCTCAGTCTGGGGTACAAGTGGCGACTGTCCTCGGGAAGCAGTGTTAGCGCCAGTGTGAATAGCTGAGTAATTCCCAGCTGGTTGCACAGCTGCCAGGCACAGAGCGGCCTTTGCCACACCAAACACAACTGTAAACCTAGCATGACGTGGACAGATCAGTAGGTGGAAAACATTCCTGCTTCCGGACAAGGCTAATATCCCAATTGCAGAATGTCACATCTGAGCCACATGCCAGTCGATGGCTTTGGGAGGCACTGAGGGAGAGAAGTGTATCTCCCAGCCACCCTTCTAGAATGTTCAATCTTACATTGTCAAGGAGCATATGTGAGGTCACACTCAGCCTCAGTCACTGTAACTTCTGGTCTACTCATGTCTAGCCAGTCACTTGGAAAGATTACTGCTGGCTGGTCTTGGCCTGATAACTCATCTACCTCCAGATTGGCAGATCGGACAAGTCAAGACCTGGCTGCTGGAGGATCCCAGGAGCTCAGAGGGAATAAATAGTCCAGAGAGCATCCAACTCCAAACCTGTGTAGGTAAGGGAGAACCACAAAAAATAGGGGAGGGGTGAGAGAAAGTCAGGGCCCAGACAGGGGTGGCAGAGTCGCTGTGAGAGGAGAGGTAGTCCCTCCAAACACCTTGAATCACTGAGTCCCACAGCAGGCAGATTCTCTTTGCCTTCCCACCTCCTAGAGACAAGCAGCCCTGGCTCTGTGGAAGGAGCTGCAGGCAGCCAGAGCAGCCAAGCCTGGACTGAGTGCTTCCAGGACACAGCAGAGTAGGATGGCAGGAAGGGCTGCCAGGCCTCAGAGCAGGCTTCCAGCCAGACTCTGGAACCTTCTGCTCCTGGTGATAAGGCCTAGGGTAAGTCCAGAAGTCTGAAGGTGCAGGCCACACTCCAGCAACTAGAAGCTGGGACAGAAGTGCCCAGTGGGGCAGAATCACAGGACTGGGCCAGGGCTGGGGCACTCCTGTGTGCACGGGCTCTCTCCCTCCACAGAGAGCAGGTTCTTAGTTCCATTCCCAACAGGCTCTGGGCAGAAGTTTCTCAGGACAAACACTGGCTTCTTCAAGGCAAGAAATTCCCAGCACCCGTTTGCTAATGTTTGACAGAAAGGGTCTGAAGTCCCCACCTGCTGGTGATGCGGTAACAAGGACGGCCTGTTTGCTGGTGACAGCATGGACAAGGATGGCCCACCTGCTGGTGATGACTTGGGGAGGTGAGAAGCCCTCTGTCAGGAAGGCTTTGCCCAGCACCCTTGTTGCCCCCTCTTCCAGAGTTATAGGGCGCTCATTTCCAGTTCTGCCTTAACTTCAGAGACAAAGACACACACACACACACACACACACACACACACACACACACACACACACACACACACACGCATACAGACGTAAAAATGAAAGTGATGCCATCTGTTCAGTTTTAACTGCTAAACCCCACAGTAAGCATGATCTTAGGATTTTCTTCACACACCAAAGGCCAGGCCTAGTGGCGACAGGGAAGATAGCTCTGCTGGTGCAGTACCTCAGGGTCCCTGAGAGAACTGTGGGGTTGGTCAGGTGGGGAGGGCTCTCTGTGCCAGACAGTGAGAACCTTCCAGTGGGGCTTGCTCCACCATTAACAAACTCCCTCCTCTCCCCTCCCCCTCTCCCCATCTCCATTTCCCAGTCAAACTCTTGAAGTTTGGTTCCAGGAGGCCGTTGAAGGGCAGCTTCAGGAGAGGTGAATTCAGGCACTCACTCCAAGAAGACTGAGGAAATCAGGCCTGAGAGGGAGGAGAAGCAGGGGTGCAGGAGAGGGTCAGGAGGGCTGGGGGGAGTGAGGCAGAAGAGGTATGAGAGGTATGGGCTGGGTGTTGGTGGGAGGGATGCAGAGGAGAGTCAGGAGGGCAGGAAGGGGTGGAGAAGGTCAGACCTGGGAAGACTGTAGAAGACTGCGGAGCTTCCAGGCAAGGCTGAGTAGCTGAGGTCTTTCACTTCATTTTTATCTTCAAAAATGTTCATGAATAAGAGTTTAAAGATTTCTCAGAACGCTGCAGCCCCTTTGCTCACAGGTGGGGTTATCTGTAAGGACACAGCAATCAAGTTGTGTGTGGGAGGATGACTAAAGGAACAGCGTTCTTGAGGGAGGCCAGGAGCAGGAACACCGGTGATGGGGCAGTGAGGGCTGAGTGCTCCACAGCAAGGACAGCTGTCATCCCCAGGTCTTCCATGGTCCTGTCAACTCAAGAGGCAGGGCCGTCAGGTGCCAGACACTCAAAGACAAAAGTGAAGTTAGGAGCCCTTGGCAAAGGAGGGGAACCCCGGGGCAGCAGCACCCTGAGGGTCTCAGAGGAAGGAGGGATTCCACGCTCTTGGGGACTGGCATCTTGACTCTCTACCTTGTCCCATCTGTACTCAGCAGTTACCTGGCAGGAGACGAGGGGGAGGGGGGAAGAAGAGGGAGGGGCGGGGAAAGAGAGAGGGGGAGAGTGAGGAAGAGGGAAGGAGACAGAGAGAAGGAGCTAGAGGAGGAGAAGAGCTATACTGTCCAGCCCTTACCAAGTCCGGGCCAAACTTGGATCAGCGTTCCTGTGACATCCAAGTTGCCTGAGTTTCCCATGAGAAAACAGGCTTGGGGCTACCCAGAACTGTGTGCAAAATCTCACAGTCTAAACCAGCACTCCACCTCAGGTCTGGTCCAGATCCTAGAGCTCAGCCTCACCTACCTATTCCCTGCTGCACACACACACACACATAAAGCTTTTCTTTGTATGATTTTTAGCCAGTACAAACGACTCCACAAACCCAAGGCTGTAAACTATACACTAAAGTCCATCACTCAGGGATTGACCTGTTCTAAAAATAGAAAAGATTGCATTTTTTTTTAAAAGTAGTTCCCTCTCCCTGAATTCTCAAACCATCCCAGGGACCAAAACGTCAGAATTTCCTCCTTGAGGGGAGAATATCTTCCTGCCATGTCACTAATCAGCCACACGGTGGTGCCATTGAGGGCCTGTCCAACAGAATCCAGTGATTTGTGGCTTGCTGGTAGCCAGCCTGGCCGAGAGGCACCTTTTTTTCTTTTTCCATTTGTGGTACTAGGATTGCGCCCAGCACATAGTAGGCAAGCTTCTATCCCCGAGCAAATCCCCCAACCCCAGCTGCCCAACACCTTCCAAAAGCAGCAGCAGCCAGGCCCTTTGGACTGCGAATCTAAGTATGCAAAAGTCATACAACAAGTGAGATGTGTCAAACTATAGTTTGTTTTTTTTTTTAATGTGACTAAAACCCGACAAAAAACATCGCAGATGGCCGAGTTTAATTACTTTGTGTGCCTGGGTGTGCTGCTGGTGCCATTGTCTGCATGATTAATAAGGTCATAATTCATAAGCTTGCTATTGCTCCCATAAAATTTATTTTCCCTGCCGTTATTCACCAAGTCACTAATTTCAGTCTATTAAGATCTTCACAGATTCATGCTCAACTCGTAGCAGAGACAAGTCAGACAACCTTTCTTGAACCCAAATCACTTTTATATCTTAAACTTTGTATGGAGCACTTCCTTTTGCTGAGGCAATAGTAACTGGAATTCTCTAAAATTCTGGAAGCAATGCTTATTTTTGGAAATTAACCACAAATTGAATGCATCATGATCGAATACTAGAGTCCGTCATAAAAATAGGTGAGTGGGTTTTGGTCACTGCAGAAGATATTACAAAATATTTTAATGCTTTAATTTCATAACACAAATTCCATGCAGCTCATTGTGGTTTTCAGTCATTCTTATTGTTCTGAAGTAATTTGTGGATTGAACAGCTCAGCACACACTAATTCATTGGGGCAGTCTTCCACTGGGCACAAACTTTCTGTTCTCACTTACCCTTTGCTGACTGTGATTCTAAACTGTTGAATTCAAAACCCAGAAACAATTCAAAACTCTTAAATAACCTCTGTTACAGTTAACGGTTACACTTTATTTCATCATTAGTTACTATGAATCTTATTGTGCTCAATTTATAAATTCCACTTTCTCAAACACATGTATGTATAGGAAAGAACAGTGTGTGCAGGTTGCAGTGTTATCTGTGGGTCTGTGATGCCTCAGGATACTTCAACTATGGATGAAAGGGGATAACTATACATATATGTATTATGTTGGTTTATCTTTGGTCAACTTGATACAAGCTAGGGTCATCTGAGAAGAGGGAACCTCAGCTCAGAAAAATGCACCCATCGGATTGTCCTGTGAACAGGTGTGTGCTGCATTTTTTGGGCTGATGATTGATGTAATGCCCACTATGGACATTACAACCCCTGGGCAGGTGGTCCTGGGTTGTATAAAAAAGCAAACGGAGCCGGCAGTGGTGGCACACGCCTTTAATCCCAGTACTCAGGAGGCAGAGGCAGGCGGATCTCTGTGAGTTCGAGGCCAGCCTGGTCTACAAAGCGAGTTCCAGGAAAGGCACAAAGCTATACCGAGAAACCCTGTCTCGAAAAACAAAAAACAAACAAACAAACAAACAAAAAAGCAAACGGAGCAAACCAGGAGGAGCAATCACTCCTCCACGGCGTCTGCTTCAGTTCCCGCCTCTTTGTTCCTTCCTTGAGTTCCTGTCTTCCTTAGATGATGGACTATGGTGTGGAAATGTAAGCCAAATAAGTCCTTTCCTCCTCATGGATCTTTTGATCTTGGTGTTTTGTCAAGGGATTAGAAACCCTAACTAAGTCACCCGTGAAGAGACTTGGGTTTGCCCTGTGGTAGCCAGGTGTTGTGATGCTAACCCTGTGTGTTGCCTCCTGACTTTCTTTTACAGTGGATGCTTTTCCTATACCCTTGGTTGGATTCTTAAAATGTGATGTCTTCAGTGACGACTCAGCACTTTCCTTCCTGAGAGAAGCTTTTCTTTTTAAAATTTATTTTTTAGTTTTTTGAGACGGGGCCTCACTATGTAGCTCTGTCTGGCCTGAAACTCACTATATAAACCAGACTGGCCTCAAATTCACAGAGATCCACCTAGCTCTGCCTCCAGGGTGATGGGATTAAAGGTGTGCACCACCAAGCCTAGCTCATGCAAAAACTTTTCATCTACCATTCACATGTACTACAAAGACACCAGTGGCTGAGGAGAACTTTGTGTCATCCTTAGGAATTTCTACAACAGAAAGTAGGTATAAATTCAGACTCTAAGCCCAGATATGATGAACAGAATTCTAATATGTCTCAAGATTCCCATTCTAGAGTACAATCTTTACATAATGCCTTATTCCTGAGTGTAGAACTGGTCTCTATCACAGGTGTCCCTCATGAGTAGGCATATGGCAGTCAACTTTGAGATCACCAAGAGGGAGACTGTTTGGATTATCCTGGGCATGCCTGATCCAGTCAGAGGAGCCTATAAAAGAAGAGTCCAGACAGACCTGGCTTGGAAGGTTCCAGACTGCTGTGTTGCTAACTGCCTGTGGGGTTTGGCTGGCAGAAGAGCAGCCTCAAGTAATATACAAGTTGCTAGCTGACCGGCGGTTACCAAGGAAGTGGAGGATCCTAGTCTTGTACTACAAGATTGGAGAGAGTCAGGTGGCGAGCTCCACTTAAGGGATGACAGAGCAGAGCCTGGCAAATCCTGAAATAGAGGTTCTACTTGGCCGTGTGTGAACTCCTGACCCACAAACCTCTGAAGTAACAGAATCAAGAGCCCTTCAGTCAGCGCTGTCTTTTGGTGTGGTCTGCCCTCTGAAGGCTCCTGTGTGGGACGTTCAGTGTTCCGTGTAGCCCATGTTGAGATGTTGAGACCTTTAAGAGATAGGGCTTAGCCGGGCGGTGGTGGTGCACGCCTTTAATCCCAGCACTCGGGAGGCAGAGACAGGTGGAGTGTGTTTTGGGGTTCTAACCTCATGAATGACTAATGCTATCTCATGGGAGTGGGTCAGACCTACGGGACTGGCTAAGTCACCACAAGAACATTATTGTAAGCCCGGCACATCCCTGAATCCCTCTTTTAAACATGGCTCCCACCATTGTGATATCCTCCATGTGGTTTCCCATCAGAGTCCTGCCAATAGCAGAGCCACACTCTTGAGTCTCCAGAACTGTAGGCTAAATTAGCCTCCTTTATCATTAAAATACCCAACCTCGGGTATTTTAAGGAAGTGGGGGAATCTCCATCTTGTCACTACAAGGTTGAGGAGAGTCATGTGGCTTGCGAATGGAATTTGCCAGTAACACGCATCAGCTTGGAAGAGGATGAATCGCCACAGAGCAGAGGAACGCAAAACACACTAGAAGAGCTGTGAAAATATAACATGTGGTTCAGACCACAACTGTATTTTGTTTACGCCCCTCCCCACAACAGACTCCTTTCATGGCCGTGACTTTGCGTTTCCATTGCCCCGGCTCCCAAGGCTGCGACCCTCAATCAGGGGCCTCAGGGAGGACCCACTGTGTGCTAGGGTCCCATGGTCACCTCCCTCTGAGCACTGGATGCGCTAGTGTATTTCAGTCCCACCTGCTCCTTGCTGGCGTGTCTCGGAGGCTTCCTCCTGGAGCCACGGTGCTGCACGACTTTGGGAGAACTTTGTCAGGGACGATACTTTACAACATTGCCAATAACAATATTCACTCTTGTAGGGTCCTTGCTGTTTCCACTAAGAAGAGGATTCCAGTCCCTCCCCTTGCACCTGAGTGAGTCGGTAACTATAGATTTGCTGGACAGCCGGTCCCAGAGGTGGGACAGAGGGAGCGAAGGGAAAAAACCATGTGTCATTCATTCCTGGATAATCTTTCCAGGGTCATTTCCCTGAGAGAAAAGGAGGTTGAAGAGGGTGTCCTTGGGTCCCCTTCCTCCAAAAAGACCTCAGGTAGGTCTTAGTCCTGCACAATGTCCTACCTCTGGGCTGCCCTGGTGGTGCCCCCTCCTTGGGTTTGGGGCCACGGTCTGGAGTGATTGCCAATGTCACCCATCACTGCTGAAGCCCTGGCCTGCACCCCCAACTTCTCTGAGTTCCCTCCTGTCTGTGTGTTGTTACATGGGATTATGCCCAGCATACCATATGGTGTGTCAAGAACGAGCATAAGCAGGGCCGTGAGCTGCCTATAGCCACTGCCCTCTCCTTGGCCCTATGGAAATGTCCTCTGAGAATTTCTTCACATTCCTGTCTCCTTCATACTCCACTCTCCCTCTCTTCTCCTAGGCCGTGGGACCCAGAGTGTGGTTCAGAGAAGAGTCGAGGTTCTGGAA
Source organism: Peromyscus nudipes (assembly GCA_902168325.1). Taxonomy (NCBI): domain Eukaryota; kingdom Metazoa; phylum Chordata; class Mammalia; order Rodentia; family Cricetidae; genus Peromyscus; species Peromyscus nudipes. Next base: position 13,481 of record CABHPH010156622.1, read on the forward strand.
CCTCTGGGCCTTGGGAGATGTTTGTGGAGGATGCCACTTTCAGAACTGCCCACAACAACTTGAACAACTTGAGCATCCTAGTCCCTCACACTGTACAGGGTGAGATTTTAGGACCTGGTCCTGGTGGGTGCCTTTGCTGGGTGACTGCTGAGGTGCAGACACCTTCCATCTCTGTTTTTCTCGGGCCATTTTCCCCTGATCCCAGACACCACGGTGTGAGGAAGTCCAGGCAACATAGAGAAGCCATGAGTCAGTGTTCTGGCGGACAGCCCAGCTCAGGTCCTCGTTACCAGCAGTGTTTGACTGCCACATATGTGAGGGAAGAGCCTTCCGCTGGTCCCAGACAGAGAGGAGAAAGCCCACAGAAACCACAGAGGATAATAACCGATTAGTACCCTTTTAAAGTTAACCGTTTTGGTTTGAGATAGCTGTAGCAGAAGACAACAACGCTGGAGAGATTCCCCTGTCCTCTCCACCAGTTCTGCCAAGGCTAACATCCTGAAAAACTACAGGACAGCCAAGAAGTGGCCACGCCCACAGCCCTCCTGCCCCCCACAGCTTCTTCCTGGCACCCTTTTATGTGACGCCTGTCCTGCCACCCCTCACACCTTTTCTTTAACTCCTGATGACCACCACACGATGTGGGTTTTTTGTTTGTTTGTTTGTTTTTTGGAATTTTCCGTTTTAAAAGTGGTACCTGGGCGGAAATCACAGTGTGTGGCTATTCGGAGTTGGCTTCTTTTACTCAGAGTGATTCCCTAGAGACTCATCCAAATTACATGTGCATTAGCTTGTTCTGTTTTGTGGCTTATCCTTAAGCCTTCACTTGTTGACTATCTGGGCTATTTCCACCACGAATCTCTTATAGACCAAGCTGTTCTGAGCTCTCATGTGCAGACGTTCGTGTGAACAATACAGTCTTCGGTTTTCTGGGATGAGCGCCACAGTGCAATTGCTGGGTCATATGGTAGTCACGGTCTTCATTTTATAAGATGCCAAACTGTCTCCCAGAGTGCCTGTGCCATGTCATATTTCCTCAGCTCTGTACGCATCATCCATTTCTAGTCCTCTTAGTCAGCGTTTGTTGTTTTTAATTGTGGTGAAATATGTGAGACAAAAATAATTGACTATCTTAGTCACTTCTGAAAGGAGAGCCAGGGTAGCCTGACTCTAGAGGTCTTCCCATCCTGCCAATCTGAAACTGTTCTTATCAAACACAAACTCCTCATCTTCCCTCCCCCCACTCTCTGGCCAGCCTCCACCCTACTTCCTGTTGCTATCAGTTTGACTCCCCAGGGTCCTCCAATGAGTGCCATCCGATACATGTCCTTTTATGATGGACTTATTGCACTGAGTACAATGTCTTCAAGGTTCATCCCCGTGGTAGCATGCGTCTGAATTTCTTTCCCGTTTAGGGTTAAATAACAGTCCGCCGCATGGCTATACCACAGTTTTTAAATGGGACTACCCACTAATGGCCACTTGTGTTTCTTCCTCATTTGGGATATTGTGGATAACACTGTTGTGAGCACAGGTATAAAAGTAGTTATTCAAGATCCCTCTTTCAGTCTCTAGAAGTACCATGTTGTGGTTTGACTAAAAGTGGCCCCCAGAGGCCCATAGGGAGTGGCACTATTAGGAGTTATGGCCTTGTTGGAGTCAGCAGGGCTTTGTTGAAGGAAGTGCGTCACTAGGGGGTGGGCTTTGAGGCCTCAGACGCTCAAGCCAGTTCACTTCCTGCTGCCTGTCAATCCGGATGTAGGACTCTCAGCTCCTTCTCCAGCACCATGTCTGCCAGCATGCCGCCATGCTTCCCACCATAACGACAGTGGACTAAATCTCTGAAGCTGTAAGCCAGCCCCAGTTAAATGTTTTCCTTATGAGAGCTGCTGTGGTCACGGTGTCTTTTCACAGCAATAGACACTCTAACTAAGACACCTGTCCAGAAGTGGGACTGCTGATCATGATGCATCTCTCAGTTCCTTTTCCTTATGTATGCATTATGTGTAGGAACATGTTCATGTGTGTGCAAGTGTATGTGTGCTTGAAAAGCAACATTTTAACTATGGAGCCATCTCCCCACAGAGCAGTCTTGGTGAGTTTTGAAGAACTGAATTATTTTGTTGCACCTATTGAGTGGGTCTGAGGTGTTATCTTAATGTGATTCTGACTGTTCCGTAATTGCTTGATGATGTCAAGCTTTCCCTGTGCTTGTCGCTGTTTGTGTATGTTTGGTGAGACTTTTAAGCAAGTCCTTTTCCTGCTTCTCAATTTCTTTTGGCTGTTGCTATGTTGTAGTGATTCTTTCTGAAATTTATATAATAATCCTTTATCAACTATGTGACTTGCAAACAACACCCCCCCCCCCCCCCATCCCACCCCAGCCTCTGCTCCATGGGTCTCCTCGTCATTGTACTGGTCGCATCCTTTGACACACGAGCTTTCAGTTTCTGTGTGGTCTGACTGCCTCCATTTTAACTTACTGCTTTTGCTTTTAGTGTCATGCTCAAAATGTTACTGCCAAATCCAAGCTCGTGGAACACTTTCCCCTCATTTTCTTCTAAGAGATTTATGTTTTTAGCCCTTAGAGTTTGGCCTCTGACATATTCAAGCTCATTGGCCTATATTTTATAAGGTCCACTATAAAAAAACTCTACCTTTCTTTCTCTCTCTCTCTCTCTCTCTCTCTCTCTCTCTCTCTCTCTCTGTCTGTCTCTCCCCCTCTCCCTCCCTCCCTCCCTCCCTTCTTTTCTCTTTTTTTCTGTTTATGACTATTAGCTTTCTGGTCATGGTTTGTTAAAGGCCTGTCTTTCCCCATTGAAGAGTCTTCGCACTATTCCTCATACACTCTACTGTCTGGAAGGAAATGTTGCCCCATGGTAGAACTGAAACTAAAGCCAATTTTAAAAAGAACATTATTTGACTCAACATGGGAGAGTTCTGGGCTTTCTGTTTTATTCAGGTGGTCCATGTGTCTGCCTCTCCACCAGTGACACACCGTTTGAATGCTGTAGCTTTGTAATGAGCTTTCTAAACTGGAAGCACAAGGCCTCTGGCTTTCTTCTTTTTCAAGAGTGTTTTGGCTACTTGGGGCCTTTTGAGACTCCATGTGAATTTTAGGATGAGCTTTCCTACTTGGGATTCCGTAGGATTAGTTGTATCCATAGACTACTTTGTATATTATAACAGGCTCTTGGGAATGGCTTGTTCTAAAAACCATGGACTGCTCACTGGGGCTACAAGATAACTGAGGAGTGAGGACAAAGGCCGATGTCTTTGCCTTCATGTTGATCCTGTTGCCTTTACTTTCAGTCACCCACCCACCTCTGCAAGAACATTCATCACTCAAGGAATGTCCATCTAGAAGCCAAGATTACCTAAACTTTCTCATGCTTCTTTGAGGTGGAAGGATCAAAGGTCACTGTCCTAACCCCACAGGCACCCAGAGTTCCTGGAATAGCAAGGCCCCAAAAGCAGGGCAGAGTCTCCCAAGATGGAGACAGCTGTGTGCCCCGATGGAGAGGTAACTCTCCCCATGCCTCAATGCGATCGGCCGATGAGCAGTGTGTCAGGCCGTTTTGTAGGTCAGGAGATGAGACAATGATCAACACGGCCACACTTCGAGCAGGTCTGCTTACTTGTATATCCCTTCACCTTGCCAAATGCTTCTTCTGTTTAAAACTGAAGCTCACCTGCCTTTAATCCCAGCACTCGGGAGGCAGGGGCAGGCTGATCTGAGTCCGAGGCCAGCCTGGTCTACAGAGCGAGTTCCAGGACAGCCAGGGCTACACAGAGAAACCCTGTCTTGAAAGCAAACAGAAAAACACCCCCTAAAAAAGCAAACGAACAAACACAACCCCAAACTTGAAACTCTTCTTGGTACAAACCTGGGGTCCCCAGATTTCTTTAAATCTAAATCTCCCTTTTCTGTGTCCACCATGACACCTCTCCTTAACTGATGCACTGTTGGTGGCTGAACCTAGACTGATGGAGTTGCCAGAGCCAGGGCTTCTGCCACAACACTCCAGTTACGGCACTGATATTTGAACAAATATTTTCTTGCAATCCATTTTTTTGGTGTCATCTTTAATTTCTTTCAACAACATTTTGTAGTTTTCCTTCGTCTTAATTAAATTTATTAAATATTTTATTCATTTTGCCCTTGTCATAAATACGGCTCTCTTATTTTCATCGATTTTAATCTAGTTGTTCTGTTCCTGAAGGTAGATATTAAAATCCCCTACCATTTACTATAGAGTTATCTGTTTCTCCCTTCAATTCTGTTAATATTTTCTTCAGGTGTCGAGAAGCTCTGCTGTTTGGTGCCCATATATTCGTAGTTTTTACATTTTCTTGGAAGATTGTGTGTGTGTGTGTGTGTGTGTGTGTGTCTTTGTGATGCTATGAACACGTGCATGCAGGTGTGACTGCAGCTGTGTGTGCATGTGTGTGGAGGTCTGATGTTGAAGCTGATGCCAAGTGTTTTTCCTGGATGGCTCTCCACCTTTATAAGCCTGATACTCATCAATTTAGTAGGCTGACTGGCCAATTGACTTTAGAGGTCTGCCTGGCTCCTTCACAACACTGGGGTTACAGACCTGTAATGCCATGCTTACCTTAAAAAAAAAAAAAAAAGCAAATCAGGTCCTCAGGCTTGCATGGAAGACTTTTACCAACTGGTCTCTGATCTTTTTGAATCAATGTGTAATTTCCTTCTACGCCTAGTGTTTGTGGTGTGTGTGTGTGTGTGTGTGTGTGTGTGTGTGTGTGTGTGTGTTTGATCAAAAAATTTTTTTCCTAGTATGGTGAGCGCAGATCCTTTTTAATTACTGTTCCTGTGGATCACCTTTTTCTATCCTTTCTTTAAAAAGCAGAATATCTTTAACAATATCATACATGTAAACAATGAGCTTTGATCATATCCACTACCAGCTTCCCCCTTCCACTCCCTCAGACACTCCCAACATGTTCCTCTCCCAACTTCGCATCTACCACCCCATAACCCACTAAGTCCAATTACTGCTGCCCCTTGGAATGCTAACGGAACTTGCCGGCTTGATCTTCGGGAAACAACAGCTGCCTTGAGTTCATGAGTACAATAGTTCTGTCCTGTCTCGAAAGCAGAACCTCACTGCATCCTTCCTCATCTGCTGGCTCTTTCGTTTTTTTCTACCCTCTCTCCTCCACCTTCCCTGACCATTGTGGGGAGTAAAGTTAATCAAGATGTCCCATTTCAGACTGAGAATTCAATAGTCACCGGTTCTCAGCACTTGGACCAGTTGGGAATCTCTATATTAATTGATCTCCACTGCACAACCCTCCTTCTCAACCTGTTATTTTCTTAGATTTTAATAAAAACAAGCCTCTCATAGGTCATAGAGTTGAACTCTGCTTTTCTTTCTTTTTTAGACATTCTGCCCATTGATGACTTTCAGTTGTGGAGTTTAATCCATGTATGTCTAAATTTCTTTCTGGAAAAGACGATCGTGCTATTGTGTTCTTAAAAATTATTTTATTAATATCAAAACTTTCTTTTGGTGTCTTGAATTCTCATGATTGTTTTCCCCCATAGTTAACTGACTTTTATGATGCCACACTTGGATTCGTTTCTCATTTTTGGTTGTATATATCCTATGGACTTTTTTCTTTACTGTTACTATGGTGACCACAGCAGATATTCTAAAGTTAAAAAAATTCATCTATTCTCAGAAGTGCATAAAATCTTCTCTAAAACTGACTGTATTATGGGCCACAAGGCAAGACTTAAGAAATGCAAAAATGAAAACAATCCCCATGCATCCCACCAGACCACAGTGGAATAAAACTAGAAATTGACAGCTAACCTCAGAAAATACACAGACACGTTGAAGTTGAACAACATACTGCTGAATTGAAAGTGGGTCAAAGAAATCAGATAGGAGAATTTAAAAACTCCTAGTAGTCAAAGGAAAATGAGACCCAAATCTTCCAGAACCTATGAGACACAGCCAAGGTGGACTTAAGAGGAATGTTTAAGAGTACGCATATAAAAAGTCAGAGATCTCCAGTAACCCAGTAATGTACCTCAAAGCTCTGGAAAAGCCAGAAGAGATGAACCCAAGGGCAGCAGGTGGCCAGAAACAGTAACAAGCAGGGCAGAAATTAGTAAAACAGAGACTGAGAACAGCACAGAATTAATCAGACAAAAAGCTGGTTATTTGAAAGGATTGTCAAGGCTGGCCAACCCAAGCCAAACTAACTGATAGACGATTCAAAATTAATAAAATTAGAGATGGAAAAAGGAGTTGTTACAATAGATCCCAGTGAAATCTAGAAGACCAGGGAATGCTATGAACATTCACATCACAACAAACTGGAAAATCTAGAAGAAATAGATTTCTAGGGGCACATCACCTAATGAAGTTAAAGTCAAGAGCTAGAAACACCCTCAATGGACCAATAACAGCAATGAGATTGAAGCAGCAATTCCAAGTCTACCCACAAAATAACATCCTGGACCAGGTGAATTTACTCCTGAATGCTACCAAACTTTAAAGGAAGATATAATGTTGACATTTCCCAAACTGTTCCACAAAATGTAAAGGGAAGGAGTATTGCCCAACTCATTGTACGATATCAGTGTAACTCTGACATCATAGCTGGATAAAGACACAGCCATCAAGAGAATACTGCAGGCCACTCTTCCTGATGAATGTAGATGCAGAAATCCTCAACAAAATACTTTCAAAGTTAAGGGCATATTAAGAAGGTGGATAGTACACCACTACCAAACTGGCTTCCTGCCAGGGACACAAGGTTTGTTGAAAAAATGTTAATTAATAAATGTAATCCACCACAGCAATAGACTTACAGACAGAAATCACATGATCAGATGAAAAAGGGGCATTTGATAAAGTTAACACATCTTTAAAAATACTTTTATTTATTTCTTGGGAATTTCATACAATATATTTTGATCACATTCACCCTTCTCCCCAACTCCTCATGTATCTGACCTCTCGCCCCCCCTTACCCACCCCTGCACCTTTTCTTCTTCTTTTCATCCCTTCATCATGTCCAGTTTGTGTTGTCCAACCAGTCTTTGAGAGTGGTCCAACCGGCGTGTGGTCCAACTCACATCAACAGGCTCTGCCTCTCCCCAAAGCTATCAAATGCCAATAGCTCCTCAGCCAGTGGTGGGATTTGGGGTTCACCTTTCTACCTTTATACTGTGATTTTTGTCTGTCTCAAGCTTACACAGGTCTTGTTCATTGAACACATTTTTATGGTAAAAATCCTGAAGAAACTAGGGATAAAGGGAACATACCTCAACACAATAAAACTGTCTCCCTCAAACACAGAGATGATTGTGACATCACAGTGCTACACTGTGCGCTCACCGGGTTCCTTTGTGCTATTACAATGTGGCATCACATTGTTCCATTCTTCCCCTGTGATGCTGAATTATGACGTCATAATGCTTTAGTGTATCCTTAGAAGATTGCTTTGTGCCATCACAACATTCCACTGTGTGATCAGAGTGCTTTATTGTGCCATTAAAATAGTAGATTATATTATCACAGTGCTCTGTTCTCCCATAACAACACTTCATTTTCCCACCAAATGCTTGACTGTTATCACAATGCTGTATCATGTCACCATCACGATGATACTTTGTGACATCATAGTACTTTGTTGTGTCATCAAAGGCTAAATTATGACATCACATGCTCCATTGTGCCACCAAATGTTCCATTTTAGCCTCACAATCTACACTGTTATTGAAAATGCTGTATTGTGTCAACATAATACTTCACTGTATAATCATATTGCTGAATTGTGACATCAAAACATGACATTATGTACTCATAATGGTTTATTGTGACATTACAATCTTAAATTTTTGTGGCATCATAATCTCAGTGCTCAATGTGAGATTTAATGTGCAGTGTTTCATTACAGTAGTAGAGTGAATATCATCACAGTACTGAACTATGATATCAGAATGCTTCATTTTGTAATAATAATGGTCCGTTGTAATATCACAATGCTCTATTTTATCACCACAAATACATTGTGCCATCACATGTGTCATAAAAATGGTCCATTTTGACGTCACAGTATTACATTGTGACGTCATGATGCTCCCTTGTTTCATCACAGTGCTCCATTGTTTCATCACAGTGCCCCAGCGTCACCATGATGATATACGGTGTCATCACAGTACTCTTCTGGATTGTGATATCACAATGCTTCATTGTGCCAAAATAATTTTGCACTGTGCCATCATAATCCTCTCTTTTACCACAACAAGCTACATCTTAATGTCACATGCTGCAATGTGCCGTCACAGTTCTCCATCACGTCATCACAGTACAAAACTGTGACGTCACAGTGTCGCCCTGCTTCATCATAATGCTGCATTGTGTCTTCATGAGGCCCCGTTTTACCATCACAATCTACACTGTGACGTCACAGTGGTCCATTGTTTCACCGGTTCTCCATTGAGCTACCACAGTCACGTATTGTGGCATCACAACACTCCATTCTGGCAACCGAGTGCTCCGCAGTACTATCACAGTGCTGCAGTTTCATATCACAGTAGTGTCACGTGGTCCATTTGGACATCACAGTGCTGCATAGCAAATACTTTGATGTCACTGTCCTCCATCATGCCAATAAACAGTATACTTTGTCATCAACTGTGCCACTGCAATGTTCAACTATGACATCACCATGCCTTATCATCTCACACCGCATTGTGCGAGCAGAATGCTCTAGCTTATCATAGCAAGCTACACTGTGACATCACATTGCTCTACCGTGTCATTATAACGCTGTATTATGATATTGCAATACTGAACTGATATCACAATGCTTTATTGTATCATAACAATGCTGCACCATGATGCCACAATTCTCTATTTTAACATCACAAGCTGTGCTGTGACATCACAACTCCATATTGTGCTGGCCCAATGCTCTATTGTTTCATTATGATGCTGATTGTGCCAACAGTGCTGGATTATGACATCACCATGCTTCATGTGATATTACAGTGCTCCATTCTCTCATGACAATACTATATTGTGCCGTACCAGCACTGAACTGTGACGTCACAATGCTCCATTTTTTTCTACCATAGGAGTGCATTGTGCCATTACAATGTAGCATTACTATGCCGAACGTGACATCACAATACTTCTTGTGTCATAACAATTCTGCATTGTGTCATTACAATAATGAACTCCAGCATCACAATGCTCCATTTCTCCACCACAGTATTACACTGTGTCATCACAGCATAGCATCATGACTTTAATATGCTGAACTGTGACATCACAATGCTCCATTTCTCCACCACAGTATTACACTATGTC
>CABHPH010156622.1:22849-40921 GCA_902168325.1 Peromyscus nudipes
TATGCTGAACCGTGACATCACAATGCTCCATTTCTCCACCACAGTATCACACTGTGTCATCGCAGCACTCTATTGTGCTGTTAGACTGCTGAATAGTACCATCACAATGCTGCACTAGGACAGCATAACCTTGAAGACTGCCATTACAGTTCTCTATGGTACCATCACAATGCTTAATTGTCACATCACAATACTCCGTTGTTTCTTCAGAATGCTCCATTGTGCCATCACAATGCTGTGCTGTGACATCACAGTCTTTAATTTTGCCCTCACAGTGCTTCATTGTGCCACAGACATGCTGAATTGTGACTTTATAATGTTCCATTGTGCCATCATATTGCTCCACAATGTTGGCACATTCTGCAGTGTGCCATCACTATTGACATTACAGTAATACATTGTGACATCATAATGCGCCATTGTTTCATCCCAATGGTTAGCGTTTTATCAGAGTGCTCCATTATGCCACCACAATGCAGCATTTTGACATCACAATGAACGGTGACATTGCAGTGTTTTATTGGATCATGACAATGTTGCATTGTGCAATCACAAGCTCCGTTTCAACATCACAAGCCACATAGTATCATCACGGTCTTCTACTGTGTCATCACATTGGCCCATCACAAACATACTTCGTGACACATAATACTCCGCTGTGTCACTTCGCTGCTGGACTGTCAGATCGCAATGCTCCACAATCTCACAACACACCATTCTTTGATGACTCTTCTGCATTGTATCATCACAACGACCCATTTCCTATGCCATCACAATGTCCCATTGTCTCATCAAATTCTACGTTATGACATCACAGTGCTGCATTGTACATTCACAATGACCCACTGTTTCATCAGAATATTTCACTTTGCCAACACAACATAGATCTGTGACAACAAAATGTTGAATTTTGATGTCACATTGGTGAATTGTCCACCACAATACTCCCTTGTGACATGATGCTCCACTGTTTTCTTTTTGTTTGTTTCTTTGTTTCTTTTCTTCCATTTTGTACCTTTGATAGAGTGATTAGCCAATATATATGGATCCTACAGAAAAAGACTCACTGACAAGCCAATTCTAAGAACTAGTTCTAAGGAGAAGGTAAGTACACAGAGATGTGTCCTGCAGAGACTTGTTGATACTCAACGCATACTGCTCATGAAATACATACACCAGTAATAACCTAAACATTCACTGATACAGAAGCTTGTTGTTAGAGTCCCAGAGTTCAGCATAGTTTCGACTACATGGCAGAAACAAAAAAATAAAAAATAAAATTTGATGAATGAACAGCATCAGCAATAAATTACTGAGATACAATTATGCAACTGAATTTAAAATTTTTTAAATGTGAGAGTCCAGATGATGATTGAGAAGCTAATTTAAAAAAGGGTTCCAGTTACCACAATAGTAACAGAAATTTGCTGTTTTCTGGGATTTTGTTTTTTACTTTTTAAAAAATGGAGTATGCTGGACATTTCTACAATTTTGGTCAAATGATTGCAGAACCTGGAAAAGCTATAGTTACTATTGATGCATAATATACTGCATATATGTATATCCCAATATATGTATGTATAATCTGAATTTTGGGGCCTACCTTTAAGTGTGGTTTGTGTATTCCTTCCCTAAAACAACCCACTTCCCTTCCCCTTCCTTGTTTATTCCTCTCATTCCATCTACCCTCATCCACCCATAAATATATATTCTATTTCTCCTTCTTAGGGAAATCCATCCCTCCCCCACTCATTCCTTACTTTATACCTAAATTCTATGGTTATATGGATTGTAGCCTGCTTATCAAGGCCTTAATAGCTAACAACCACATACTTGTGAATGTATACCATATTTGTCTTTTTGGGTCTGGATTACCTCACTCAGGATGATTATTTTTTTCTCTAACCATTTACCTGCAAATTTGGTGGTTTCATGTTTTTGTTTTTTAACAGCTGAGTAATATTCCATTGTGTAGATGTGACACATTTTCTTTATCCATTCATCTGTTGACAGACACCTCAGCTGTAGTTTGTTTCTTTTTTTTAACCTTAGCCCCACATTGGGTGCCAAAAAGTTGTCATGGCTATTGGCCATCCAGCTTTTTATTAGACCATCAGATGTTTTAGACAGGCAAAGTAACACAGCTTCACAGAGTTAAACAAATGCAACATAAACAAAAGTAACACACCTCAAAATAATATTCTACAATACCCAGCTATACCATTCCTGGGCATATACTCAAAGGACACTCCACCATTCCACAAGAACAGTTGCTCAACTACATTCATAGAAGTTTTATTCATAATATCCCGAAACTGGAAACAACCTGGGTGTCTCTCAATTGAAGAATGGATAAAGAAATTGTACATTTACACAATGGAGTGTTACTCAGCTATTAAAAACAATGACATCATGAAATTTGAAGGCAAATGGATAGAACTAGAAAAGATTATCCTGAATGAGGTAACCCAGACCCAGAAAGACAAATATGGTATGTACTCACTTGTAAGTGGATATTAGCTGTCAAATGAAGGATAACCATGCTACAATCCACAGACCCAGAGATGCTAAGTAACAAGGAGAGCTCAAGGGGGGAACATGAATCTCCCTGGGAAGGGGAAATAGAATGGACATTGTGGGTGGAGGGGAGGGATGGGAACAGGAGGGATCAGGTTGGGGGAGGATGGAGGGAGAGAGTACTGGGAGAGACCATTGGGATTGGGGGATATCTCTGGGAAGAGCTAGAAACCTAGTGCAATGGAAATTCCCAGGAATCTATGAAGGTGTGAGACTCTCTAAGACTTCTAACCGTGGGAGATACACAGCCTGAATTGGCCATCTCCTGTAACCAGGCAAGACTTCCAGTGGAGGGGTTGGGACACCAGCCACATCACCTTCAATTTGTCCTGCCTATAAGATGTGCTGGGGTAATGGTGGTGCAGAAATTGTGGGAGTGCCCAAACAATGGCTGGTCTGGCTTGAGACAGACCCATGACACAAGAGGGGGCCTACCCCTGACACTGCCTGGAAAGCCAGGACCCTGAGGCTGTATAGCCCAGAGATCTAGGATAGAACCAAACATAACTGGAAAAAAATCAATGAAATGAAACGATTCCTAGTGATATTCTGCTATACTCATAGATTAGTGCCTAGCCCAATTGTCATCAGAGAGGCTTCATCCAGCAACTGATGGAAAAAGATGCAGAGACCCACAGCTAAACATTAAGTGGACCTCAGAGAATCCTGCAGAAGGTGGGGAAGAAGGATTGTAGGAGCCAGAGGGGTCAAGGGCACCATAAGAAAACCTGCAGAATCAACTAACCTGGGCTCATAAGGGCTCACAGAGACTGAACTGACAACCAAGGAGCCTACATGGGACTGACCTAAGGCACTCTGCATATGTGTTATAGTTGTGTAGCTTGGTCTTCTTGTGGGGCTCCTAACAGTGGGAGCAGGGGCTGTCTCTGACTCTTTTGCCAGCTTTTGGGACCCTTTCCTCCTACTGGGTTACCTTGTCTAGGCTTCAACTTGATATGTCACATATGGTTGATACCCATGAGAGGCCTGCCCTCTTCTAAATAGAAATAGAGGAGGAGTGGATGGGGGAGAGAGAGAGAGATCTCATATTACCAACTTAACAGCACACCCTAAAGCTCTAGAACAAAAGAGGAAATCACACCCAAAAAGAATAGACATCAAGAAATAATCAAACTCTGGGCTGAAATCAATAAAATAGAAACACACAAAAACAATACAAAGAATCCAGTGAAATGAGTTGGTTCTTGGAGAAAGTCAATAAGATCGATAAACCCTAACCCAAATTAGTTAAAAGACAGAAAGAGAAGATCCAAATTAATAAAAGTAGAGATGAAAGGTGGTACATAAGAACCAAGGAAATCCAGAAAATCATAAGGACATTAAAAACCTCTACTCCACCAAATTGGAAAACCTAAAAGAAATGGATACATTTCTCGATATATACCACCTACCAAAGAAAAATTAAAATCAGATTAGCAACTTAAACAGACCCAAAAACACATAGTAAAATAGAACCAGCAATTAAAAGTCTCCCAAGAAAAAAATCCCAAGACCAGATGTATTCAGTGAAGAATTCTACCAGACATTCGAAGAAAAATTGACACCAATACTTCTTAAATTATTCCATAAAATAGAAACAGAAGGAACATTGTCCATTCATTTCACGTGGCCACACTACCCTGATAACTAAATCACACAAAGTCCCAACAAAGAAAGAAAATTACAGACCAATTTCCCTTATGAATATAGATGCACAAATCCTCAATAAAATACTTGCAAACTGAGAATAAGAACACATCAAAAAGATTATCTGCCATGATCAGGTAGGCTTCATCCCAGAGATGCAGGAATGGTTCAATATGTATACATCAATAAAAGTAATCCACCATGTTAACAGATGGAAAGACAAGAACCACACGATCATCTCACTAGATGCAAAAAAGGCCTTTGACAAAATCCAGCACCCCTTCATAATAAAAGTCCTGGAAAGACTCGGAATATGAGGGAGAAACCTCAGTATAACAAAGATGATTTATAGAAATCCCACAACTAACATCAACCTTTTAAACATAGAGAAACCAAAAGCATTTTCGCTAAAATCAGGAACAAGACAAGGCTGTCCACTCTCTCCATACTTATTTGATATAGTACTTGAACTCTTAGCTAAAGCAGTAAGACAACTGAAGGAGATCAAGGGATACAAATAGGAAGGGGAGAAGTCAAAGTGTCTTTATGTATATATGATGTGATAGTATACCCAGATGACTGTAAAAACTTCACCAGCAAACTTAACAGCTGATAAACACTTTCAGCAAAGTATCAGGATACAAAATTAACTCACAAAAATCAGTATCCTCCCTATATATAAATGGCAAATAGACAGAGAAAGAGGTCAGGAAAACAATACCTGTCACAATAGCCTCAAAAAAAAATCTTGGTGTAACTCTAACCAAGCAAGAGAAAGACCTGTATAATAAAAATTTTAGGACACTGAAGAAAGAAATTGAAGATGATATCAGAAGATGGAAAAATATCCCATGGTCATGGATATGTATGATTAATATTGTGAAAATGGTCATCCTACCAAAAGTAATCTACAATACAATTCCCATCAAACTTCCAACACAATGCTTCACAGAAATTGAAAGGACAATTTTCAACTTCATATGAAAATACACACACACACACACACACACACACACACACACACACAGGATAGCTTTAAAAAAAAGAAAGAAAATTGAATAATAAAAGAACTGCTAGAAGTATCACCATCCCCGACCTCAAACTGTACTACAGTAATAATAATAATAATAAATAATAATAATAATAATAATAATAATAATAATAATAATAATAATAAAAAGCATGGCTTAACATAAAAACAGCCATGTTGATCCAAATATAAATCCACACACCTTTGGACACCTGATTTTTTATAAAGAAGGCAGAAATACACAGTGGAAAAAAGACAACATCTTCAACAAATGATGCTGGTCATATTGGATGGCTGCATGTAGAAAAATGTAAATAGATCCACGCTTATCACCCTGCACAAAACTCAACTCCAAATGGTCCAAGGACCTCAACATAAGGCTGGATACACTGAATCTGATAGAAGAGAAAGTGAGGACTAATCCTGAACTCACTGACACAGGAGTCAACTTCCTGAACATAACACCATAGCACAGGCACCAAGATCAACAATAAATGGGACCTCATGAAACTGAAAAGCTTCTGAATGGCAAAGGACACCCATTTGGACAAAGCAGCAGGCTACATAATGGGAAAAAATTTTTACTAACTACACATCCAGTAGATGACTAATATCTAAAATATACAAAGAACCAAAAAAATTTTTTAAAACCCCACAAATAACCAACTTTAAAAAACAGGGTACTTGGAGAATGGAGAGATGGCTCAGTGGTTAAGAGCATTGGCTACTCTCCCAGAGGACCCAGGTTCAATTCTCAGCACCCACATGGCAGCTCACACCAGTCTATAACTCCAGTTCCAGGGGATCTGACATCTTCACAGAGACATACATGCAGGCAAAACATCAATGATCATAAAATAAAATTTAAAACAGGGTAGTTATATAAACAGAGTTCTCAAAAGATGAAACACAAATGGCTGAGAAACACTTAATGTTCAACATCCTTAGTCATCAGGGAAATGCAAGTCAAAACTACTTTGAGATTTCATCTTACACCAGTCATAATTGCCAAGATCAATAAAACAAATGACAGCTCAAGCTGGTGAGGATGTGGGGTAAGGGAAACACTCATCCATTGCTGGTGAGAGTGTAAATTTGTACAGCCACTACGGAAATCAATATGGCTATTCCTCAGGAAGCTGGAAGTAGATCTTCCTCAAGATCCAGCTGTACCACTCTTGGACATAAATCCAAAAGACTCTGCATCCTACCACAGAGACACTTGCTCAGCCATGTTCATTGCTGCTCTATTCATAATAACCAGAAACTGGAAACAGCTGAGTGTTGGAGAATATTATTTTAAGATATTTTACATTTGTTTATGCTGTGGAACATTTGTTTTAATGATGCAAAGATGTGTTGGATCCTTTTATGTTGCATTTGTTTAACTCTGTGAAGCTGTGTTGCTTTGCCTGTCTAAAACACCTGATGGTCTAATAAAGAGCTGAATCACCAGCAGTGAGGCAGGAGAAAGGATAGGCAGGGATGGCAGGCAGAGAGAATAAATAGAAGGAGAAATCTGGGAGAAAAGAGAGGAAGAAAAGATCAAGGAATGAGAGAGGAAGGAGGAGGACTTCACAGGCCAGCCACTCAACCACCCAGCAACACGGCCAGCTGTGGAGTAAGAGTAAAAGAAAGATATACAGAAATAGAAAAAGGTAAAAGCCCAAAGGCAAAAGGTAGGTGGGATAACTTAAGAAAAGCTGGCTAGCAACAAGCCAAGCTAGGGCCCAGCATTTATAATTAAGAATAAGCCTCCATGTGTGATTTATTTGGGAGCTAGATGGTGGGCCCCCTGAAAGAGCAAAAACAAACACCAACAGCTGGATCTTGAGGTAGACTGATTCCCAATTTTCTGAAAAACTGCCATATTGATTTCCAAAGTGGCTGTACAAGTTTGCACTCCCACCAGCAATGGAGGGGTGTTCCTCTTGTTTAGAATTATCATCAAGCGGTTAAACAAAAAAAAAAAATGTTTCTTTAGGGACATTTCTTCCTTCAAATAGTTCCTGTTTCTTGGTATGCCTCATAGCTCTTCTGCTGATATACACTTATTTCAAAAGCAGCCAATTTTCCCAGTCTTTGTAATCTGGCTCTGAGGAAGAGCACCTTCACTACTTGGCCTCATTGCAAGGTTCAGGTTCCTCTTCAATCTTTATGGGGATTCTCTCTCTCTCTCTCTCTCTCTCTCTCTCTCTCTCTCTCTCTCTGTCTATTGCTCTTTCTCTGTCTGTGAGTCTGTGTGTCTGTGTGTCTGTTTGCTCTTTTGTGGCACATGCATGTGTGTGCACACACATTTATACAAAGGCCAGTGGTCAGCCTCAGCTGCCAGTCCTCAGATACCATCCCTCTTGTTTTCTCTCACTGGCCTAGAACTTGCCAACAGTCTAGACTGGCTACCTAGTGAGCTCCAGGGATCCTCTGGACTCTGCCTTGCCGAGCTGGGACTACAAGCCCTCATCTCCACTCCTGGCTTTTTAAATGTGGGTCCCGGAGCTGGGACTCCCATCTTCATGCCAACTGAGCTGTCGCCCAAGAAGACCGTGCTGGGTCTTTTGTTTTATTCCTACAAGTTCCAGAGACTGTTCATCTTCCCAGGCCTTTTCCCCCTTGGTTGCTCAAACTGAGTATGCTTCATCAGTCTACTCACCATCTTCAGTTTTATAATTAGCATTTGGTTATTTTCATAACTTCTGTTTCTTTGTTGAGGTTTTTCTATTTTTTCCATTTATTTCAAGGAAGTTTGCAATTAACTACTGAATGGTTTTGAGCATGCTTGTTTAAAATGTTTCTATTAAATAGTTCCAAGATCAGATTCTTTTCAGTGTTAGAGTCAATTACGCTTTCAGATTTCAGTGTTCTTGGCTCTTGGTATGCTGGGTGTTTTGTTCTAATGTGGTGTGAAATGCTGACATGAGGAGAGCCCAGGTCGTACCTAGCCCTTTTCCGTTAGTAGTCAGTCACCGTGTTTAGCTTCAGTAGTGCAGGTATGATATACTTTGTGGGCTGTGGTTGCATGACATCTGATGTTCAGAGTCTTTGCTGTGCTGTTTCAGTTTGCCTGGTTTTCCCCGTGTGGCTGAGTCTCCAGTGGGTCCCTTTGGGTGCTGCTTGAGGAGACAGAAGGACCTTCTTCATCCCCAGCCATTGTTTCTAGAAGGAAGAAGCTCTCCAGTCCTAGGAGGCCGGTGTTCTTCCTGGGCTCAGCGCTTGTGCAGGGATTGAGCACTTGCTTTGTGGCTGCATTTGTCTTTGATCGTGCTGTCCACTGTCTGGTGCCATAGTCTTCGAGGGACAAAGAAGTTTCCTGGATGAGCTCTTGACATGGTAGGATCCTCTGTTGATTCAGGTCACCTCTGCCGCTTCAAGGTATCTCCCATGCCATGTAATGAAAGTGGAGACGGGTGTTGGACCTGCTGGGGAAGGGAAACCTTTCACAGGATGGGGATCATCAGCGGGGGCTCTGATCAGCCTTCCTACGTGTCTGCTGGACTTGGCCTGGCGTTGCAGCCTGTATCAGATACGTTTGCGTTGCTGTACTAGTCCCTGTTGTGATTTGAATACAGATTTGAATACATTCCCCACAGGCTCATGAACACGTGTTCTCCATCTAGTGATGCTGTTTAGGAAGGTTTTATAATGCAGGAGGTAGCGCTTCCCTGCCGGAAGTGGATCGCCGTTGAATCTTGAGGTTTTTTATAGTCCACTTCCTGTCTTCTCTCTGCTTTCCTGACTATAGGTGCCAGCTGACCAGGTACCTAACCCTCCTGTAGCCATACCTTCCCCGTGGTGGACTGCATCCCTTCCAAACCGTAAGCCAAATCCAGGCCTGCAAGATGGTTCAGTGAGTAATGGCCCCTGTGGCCCAGCTCCCAAACCAGTTTGATTCCCAGAACCCATGTGGTAAGAGAGCACTGACTCCATCAAGTTGTCCTCTGGCTTCGCATGCATCACACACACACACACACACACACACACACACACACACACACACACACAATGTAATCTTTTTTTAATTTAAACTAAAACGTTTCCTTTCTTAAGCTGCTTCTGGTCAGGTGTTTTGTCCCAGCAAGGAGAAAAGTAACCGAATACAGAGCTGCCCGGAAGACCCCACAGAAACAGCTTAAGGCAGGAGGGTGTGATTTGGCTCACGATTCTGCCCTTCCTGGTGAGCAAGGCACAGCTGAGTGGCCCCATCCAAGAAACACAATGGAGTGTGAAGTGGAGGTCTTCACACACAGAGCCGGCCAGAACCAGAACTGGGCAGAGCCTTCAAAGGCCGGCCCCTGTAGACTTACTTCCACCAGGCCAGCACCGTCTCCTGGAAGAGCCACAGCTTTCAAAACAGCGCCATAAGCTAGAGACTGAGTGCTTATACATGAGCCGGCAGGGTAAATTTTATATTCAAATCCTAACACAGCCCCCCCCCCATCTCCAAAGCCTCACAGCTATGCTGTACTGAAAAATATTTTTAAGTCAACCCCAAGTCTCCCAAAATCTTCACCGTTCCAACACTGTTCAAAGTGTCTTCTGAAACTCAAAGCAACCTCTGTAAGCACTTTAAAGTAAAAAAAAAGGAAACATCAGAGTTCCCTTATCCAGTGCCTCAGAAGAGTTCCCATCCCAGTCAAGAGGATTAGGAAGACAAGAAAGAATGAACAAGCGCAAGACCAAAGCCCAGAAGATCAAATCCTGCAGCTTCATGTCCGGCACTCAGGGCTCAGCGGCATCACCTGGGCTCCAACAGTCTTGGGCAGCCTGTGGCCTGCATTTATAACATACATGGTCTCTCTCGAGTCAGCTCCACTCAGTGCCTAAAACCTTCCTCAGCAGGCACCCCAGTTTGCTAGCATGTCCAGCATCTTAGACTCTTAAATGAAACGTAGGCTTTGCCTTCACTGCTCTTCCCATCAGACAAATGAAGGAGATCTGACCAGACTGCATGTTGCCCATTCTCACAGGCTTTCCCCTCCCTAGAATCTTGGTACAAACCCCCAAGAACCCGTAACTCTTGCATCCTACTTGGCTGATACCAGGTACTGCTGCTCACTCAAGAAGAGCCACTCTCCTGTGACCTCGGTTGCACTGGACTCTAGTGCTTGCATGGTGAGCCGGGAAAGATGCGGCCCTGTGTGGCCGCTTTCCAGCGGGGCATCCTGGAGACTTTCTGTCCCAGCATCTTTCCACTGAAATGTTCTCAAATGAGTTTGCATTGCCACACCCTGTGGCCCAAAGGCACCTTTCTTTGTGTCCCGAAGAATGTGGCTTCTGTTTAGTGCACTCATCGCTTTAACAGTTGCAGAGGGTTCGTCCACACTCACCTTGAGCCAGTTGTAAATGTCCTTATGCGCCTTCCTTCACTAACTTACGCGTATCTTTCTGTTCTGATCTCCAGCCTGCCCCTGCCAGATTCTCACTATAAATCTGACTAAAAGCAATATGCAATAACAACACCACAGCCCTGATACAATGTCTTGAAAGTTCTTTTGCCAAATAAATTAATCCATTGCTTTTTAACTCAGCTTCACTCAGATTTTTCAGGGGTAAACAGCCAGATGTTTTCATCTACAGAATGTAACACAAATGGCCCTTTGTCTATTTCCTGACAGAATTCTTGCCCCCACTCAAAGCCTTAGGAGCAATCTTTATGGCCTGCACTTCTATCCGCGTTCTGGTCTTCTGAATCCCCCCTGCATTTTCCATTAAGCTCTGTTTATAACATTCTAGAGCCTCCTAGCCCACATCTCCAAACCCTTTACATTCCCTCCATAAACGAGCTCAAAAAGCTTGTTTAGAGCTCTAAAAGGGCTAAGTAAATCATAGCTATGGCCCCACCTCACTGGGAACCAATTTTCTGTATTACTATTCTTAACACTGGGATGAAATATCTCATAGAAATAGCTTCAGGGAGGAAACGATTATTTCAGTGCATGGTCTCAGAGGTGTTTCCGTTTGTCATCGTGGGGAAGATGAGGAGGAGAATTCATCCATGGTGGCTGGCATGTCTGTCTTCAAATGGCAGCAGGGAGAGCTGTTCAGAGCCGGAAACTGGTATAGCCTTCAAAGACCCACCCCTAGAGAATGATGTCCACCAGGCCAGCCCTGCCTCCTAAGGCCCCACAGCCTTCCCAGCAGTGCCACACATTTGGGACTAAACATTCACAATCCAATGATGGGCTGCAGAGGGAGACATTTAGATTTAAACAATGAAAGTTGTTGCTATGACAACACTGGAAAGGAAAATTTAGGGAGGAAAGGTCTGTTTTGGCCCGCAGTTCCGGAGGACTTCAGTCCATCTCACAGGGGAGGGGATGATGATATTTCAGTCCATGGCGGAAGGACTCTATGGAGGAACCTGTTCTCATCTCAACAGACCAAGAGGCAGAAATCCAGAAAGGACGCAGGAGGGTTGGGTACAACCTTCAAAGGCCCACCCATAGTAACCTACTGTCAGCTACATTATCCCTTTTGATGTTTCCACAGACTCCCCAAATGGCACCAGCAGTTCAGGAACAAATGTTCAAGCCTTGGGTCTGTGAGAGACATTGAAAACCCTAACCATAATAGCAGTGGAACTCAGGTGTCAGTTGGAGGGATGGGGGTCTGCCCCCACCACCTTATACTAACCTCAGGAAGCCCTGGGCCGAGGCCATCTTCTGATGCTGGGGCCCTAACCAGTTTGCTTTCACTGAATACTTTCTGAGTTCTTTTTTGTTGTCGCTTGTTGTTTCCATGATGTCTAATTGGACTTCTCAGGGAGAAGGGGAAGGAGAAGTCTAAAGTGTCTGATGTAAACAGAAAGTCACGTTTAGTTATGATTCAGAAGCAGTAGAACAGCTCTTTCTTATGAATGTTGTAAAGACGACAATTCCATCATGATGCCTGTGTCCTTCCCAGAGTTGTGGGAAGGTCTGGGCATCCTGGAGCCCCAAAAGGAAGGGAAGCACCCCTGTTTTCCTGGTGGACTGGCCCTACCTGCAGCTCTGCTGTGAGGTTCTGCAGTGACTTGTTCTTCCCTGGGTCCTGCATGGGAGGCACCGTACTCAGCAGGACCTGCCCTTCTTTTTTTTTTTTAATTTTTATTTTTTTTTCCAAATGTGCTGTCTAAGTCTCTCAGCTGTAATCCATGGAGTGCATTTCGCTCCTCTCAAGTAATCCCTGTTTTCATTAAGTCCCAAATGAAGTTCGATCAGCATCGCTGAGTGCGAAGACTCAGGCTCATTGGCAGTCAATGGTGCGTGCTTCCAATGCACCCTGCATCCTATTAGAGTGGTCTCTTCTGAGACATTTCCCTTTAATGGGCCAAGAAACTCCCAAGTGGGGATCCTTGATTAAAATCTCTCCTGATGGAGTGTGAAGAAACCTGCAGAACAGTCAAGTAGCCAAGTGAGGTCTGCCTGCCTGCCTGTCTTCCTCCCTCCCTTCCCTCCCTCCCTCCCTCCCTCCCTCCCTCCCTCCCTTTGCGCTTCCCTCCTTTCCTCCCTTCCTTTCTTTTGATAACTGGTAGTGAGTGGTTCAGAATGAAACAGAGGTCTGCGTCACCCTTGGGACTTAGGCTCCTATAGTTCTCTGTCTAATGAATGACTTTTGTCCTCACACTTGAAAAGCAGCACCCCCACCTGCAGAACCCAGGGAGTGCTTAGGCAGAGAGGGGAGATGAAGGAAGCAGCAGAGAGGAAGAAGAGCATCCTCTGAGAGGTACACCCCCACACCCCCACACTCCCACACACATCTGGCAAATTTTACTTTTCATTAGCCAAGAAGGACACATTTTCCCAGGGCACAATGCATAGCCAAATGGAAATGCTTCCCTGAAGGAATGCTCCAGGGGCTACGGCAAGAGACAAGCTGAAGAGCTCCTGCAGCTGACCTTGACATTAGCCCCCGGAGCTGCTGTCTGGGTCTTCTCCCTCTCTCTCAGGGTTTTGGTGCTTCAAACATGTCCTGACATTTCTGTAGTTGAGCCTTGGAGGCTCGGGAGCTCTCCAGTGCTCTGAATGAAGCCATTTGCTGCAGTCATCTCTGCTCTGAAATGCTCATCTTCAGAACCTGCTGCAATTTCGCTTTCAATCTGATGAAGGGTGGTGAGCTATGTGTTAACACCCAGCATTTTCAGGAGTTCATCTGAATGATGGCGTGCCTTCAGCATGAGCTCCCCCACCGGCTCTCTTCTTAGTGGAGAGAGAACAATCGCTAGATTCTGTCACAGTCAAAGGTGGGTGGTTTGTAGATCTGTGCACAAAAGTGTGCTTTCATTTTAACCATGCGAGCCTTTCAAAGGAGCCAACGCAGATAGATGACAGAGCAGCCAGCCCTTGGTTACCGCAAGTGTCACTGCGCAACAGGGTGACCCAGCACTTCCCCTCTCCTACGTGGCCTCTCAGGGGCCTCTGTCCACTTCACAATAGTCACTGTATGTCAGCAAACGGCAGACACTCAGGACTGTTTCGGTGGTGCGAGTGAGCCTGAGGCCTGGTTACTGCTTGCAGAAAACAAAACCGGGGGTGGTGGTGGGGGTTTGGGGGGGTGAGGTGGGGGTGGGGCGCTAGGAAACAGCTCACTCAGTAAAGTGCTTGCTTCACAAACATGAGGACCTAGTTAATCTCCGGGACCCACATACAAATGTCAGACATAATAACAGCCATCAACCGCAAGAAGAAGCTTCTCTGATGAGTGTTGACAGCTGCCCTAATCTGGATTCAGCGGGGTTAAGAAAGGGTCCATGAGGTTGGGAGAGGAAGGTGATGAAGGGGGGTAAGAGAAGTTGGAGGGAAGGGAGTATGGTGGATCTGATCAAAACACATATGCATGTCTGAAATCCTCAACATTTTGAAGAACATTTTTGAAGTCGGGTATGGTGGGGTGTTCTTATAATCCCAGCACTGGGGTCTGTAAGGCTCTCTGGCCAGCCATCCAGCCCAGCTAGAGCTCTAGGCCACGACAGACCCTGTCTCCAAAGAGATGGGCAGTATTTCTGAGGATAAAACCAGAGCTTATTCTCTCGCCAACACACACACACACACACACACACACACACACACACACACCAGGACCAAACATAACAAAATGAAATTGGTGCAATATGTGTGTATGGCCAAGGGCCTCTGTAGCCCTGACCCCTAGGAGCACACAGAGCAAGGGAAGCTCAGACAGGGCCTCTCCGTGTGTGTCCTCTGCCTAGGCCTTGTACATAATGAGGCATCTGTAAGTTGGTATGAACGACAGTGGCCCCCATAGACTCATATATTTGAAAACTTGGTCTCCCTCCAGCCGGTGGAACTGTTTGGGAAGGATGAGGAGCCAGTGGAACTGTTTGGGAAGGATGAGGAGGTGTGGCTTTGGAGGAGGTGTGTCATGGGGGCAGTCTTTCAGGTTTCAAAAGCTTTCTGCTCTCTCTGCCTCCTGGTTATGGTGTGAGATGTGAGCTCTCAGCTGTTCCTGCTGCCACACCTTTTCTCCATCATCCTGAACTCCAACCCTCAGTATTAGTCAGGGTTCTCTAAGGAAACAGAACTGATAGAATGAATACACATTAAAAAGAGATTTGTTAGAGTTGCTGACAGGCTGTGGCTAGTCCAACAATGTCTGTCTCTCAAGGGAAAGGCCAAGAATGAAGTAATTGTTCAGTCTACAAGGCTGGCTGTCTCAGTGGGTCTTCAGTCTACCCTGGAATCCCAAAGAAGTAGGTTCTAATACCAGCAAAGGAGGGTCTTAGTGGCAGGATAGATGAACTTGCCATTGAGAGTGAGGGCAAGCATGCAAAAAGCAAAAGCTGCCTTCTCCTACGTGCTTTTATGTGGGCTGCCACCAGAAAGTGGGGCCCAGATTTAGAGTGATGTGGTGATATATTGTGTACCCTAGTAAGATTTGCCTGAAGATCAGAGATCAGAACAAGCCACTAGATCAAACATAGAGGCCAGGCAGTAGTAGCACACACCTTTAATCCTAGCACTCGGGAGGCAGAGATCCATCTGGATCTCTGTGAGTTCAAAGCCATCCTGGACTACATGGGATTGACTCAGTCTAGGAGAGAAAGAGAGCCAGGCAGTGGTGGCACACACCTTTAATCCTAGTACTTGGGAATCACATACCTTTAATCCCAGCACTTGGGATCTCATGCCTTTGGTACCAGTATTTGGGAAGCACACATGCCTTTAATCCCAGCACTAGGAGGGAAGTGATATGGCTGGGCAGAGAAAGGCATGTAAGGCGTGAGGAGACAGGAACTAAAGCCCTTTCGGCTGGAGCCCTTTTTGGCTGAGGTCTTTTTTTCAGCTAGAGCCTTTTTGGCTGGACTCCTTTCGGCCGAGGACTCATTTAGTCAGAGGACTCGTGGAGTTGGCCAGGTGAGACATGGCGGTAGCTTGTTTCCTTGTTTCTCCTATCTTTCAGCACTTACCTCAATATCTGGCTCCAAGTTTTATATTAAAAGACGATTTAGAATTCGTGCTACAGAGTGAGACTTCCTACCTCAAATGATCCAATCAAGAAAATCCCTTGCAGGTGTGCCCAGCTGCTTGGGATTTAATTGATTCCAGATATAGTCAAGTTGACAACCATAATCAGCCGTCACACCTATGTAAGCCCAATTAAACATTCTCTCTTATTAGTTGCCTTGGTCATGCTGTTTTATCCCAGTGATATTGCTTTCTTTAGAAGGGTCTTTCAGATGGTACAAGCTTTGTGCTTGGCGAATCCTGGGTCTTTCCTTCTGTGTGCACCAGAAACCTAAGATGTGTGTGATCAGTGGCAGTCCTTGCTAGGGCCCAGACTGAAGAAGGTTTCCTTCCCTCCATCTTTGGGTAGGAGTAAGGTGATGTGCTAACAGACTACACACAGTGAAAGTGATCCATGAAAAAGAGGAGTGAGAGAGGACAGTCCAGGGCACTCAGCAACAGGAAATCAGGCCAAAGTTCCTGCATCCTCAAAGCCCCTGGGAAATTGTTCTCAGGAGTAGGATATTGGACTGGAGAGATGGCACAGTCATTAAGGGCATTTGCGGCTCTTCCAGAGGATCTGAGTTCAGTGTCCAGCACCCATGTGGAAGCTAATACGCACCTGAAACTCCAGTTCCAAAAGATCCAATGCCCCCTTCTGGCCTCCATAGGTACTGCATGCACATGGTGCACATACATGCATACATACACACAGGCAAAATACCCCCCCCAACACACAATAAAAACAAATAAACTAAGAAGGAGGAGGAGAAAAGGAAAAAGAGAACAAGAACAAGAAAAGAGGAGGAGGAGGACAAGGACGAGGACCAGGATGAGGGTAACAACCAAAACATCACGTTACTAGAAAGAGGCCAGACATCAGGAGCCAAAGCCAGGTTTCAGGGGGGCTTTGTTGTAGCAGCAACCAAACCACAGTGTACTCCTTCCCCCTGTAGACTCTTCCCCCTCACCAGGCCAGCTCGGGCTTCTAGGAAAGCAGTGTTCTGAATGCCACTCACTAACTCATTCGCTCGATGGTTGTTAGGCCAATACTGGTTCTGTGTGCCCCAAAGCCCAGGACTGGACCAAAGACTTCTGAGCTTTGAAAACATGGTCCTGCCACAGGTCCCTTCAGGCACTCAAGAGAGCAGTGCAGCTAATGGGCAACATGAAGAACTAGGATGGGGGGTTCCTTAGGGCATGTGCCCCAGAGGTTATATGCAAAGAGACTGAAGTTGGGAGGGGACCTCCCAGAGGGGTAAATCCCCCTAATCCCTATGTTGAAGCCCGAATCCTCCTAGTGGCTCCATTTGGAGACACGGCCTTAAAAGAGGTGACCACATTAAAATGAGACCTGGGACACTGATCTAATATTTCCTTAGAAGAATACAAAGGCATTATTAAGACAAAGACACTTGCAGAGGAAGACCGTGTCAAGACACAAGGAGAAGACAGCCATCTGTAAGCCAGGGATAGACACCTCAGGAGAAACCAGCCCTGCAGACTCATGGATCTTGGACTTCCAGCGCCCAGGACTGCAAGAAAGTTCTGTTGTTTAAGCCCCAGACTGGGAGTTAACAAGTCTTTTTCTGTCCTGCCAGCCAGCTCCCAAATAATGACATGGAGACTTCTTATTAATTATGAAAGCTTGGCCCATAGCTTAGGCTTATTCTTTGCAACCTCCCTGCCAAAATAAAATAAAATTTAAGAGAAAAAAGAAAAAAAAAGAGAGAAGGAAAAAAATCAATCTTGTCATGGAAGCTGTAATGTGACACACTTTCATCCATATATCTTGACTTGCAAGTGTTCATTGCAAAGAGTCATTGGTTATCCTGCTGTTGCCCTATGTTGTGGAGATCCTGTAGCCCAGGACTGGACCAAAGGTCTGCAGAACCAGTCCCTTCACATACTCCAGCAGATCACAGATGGGGTGGATGTTGAGGTGGGCCAACACATAATCCTGGTTCTGGGCCTTGGTAGTTGCAGGGTTGGTCAGCCTGCCGGCTCTCCCTTGTCCTTACCACCAGGGTGAGCTCTCCTGCATTGTCCAGGTGAGTTCACACCTTAGAGCAATGGGCAAGGGGTGGGGTCAGTTCTCCTGCTTTTATGTCCTCAGGGTTGGATCTCCCACACCTACACCCTCAGGGCCAGCTCTACTGTGTTGCCCAGGCATGGGGCCACTCTCCCAAGTGCTGTAGCTGATGAGGGGCAGGGGTAGCTCTCCTGCTCTTATGACCTCAAGGCTAGCTCCTCCACCTGCCTCCAGCATTGATGGGTGGGTGGGGGGAATCTCTCCCCTGCCTACCATGCTACCACATGACTGATGAGTAATGGGGACAGCTCTTCCATGCTCACAACTATGGGGCTGGCTCACCCACA
>CABHPH010156623.1:0-39444 GCA_902168325.1 Peromyscus nudipes
CAACCCTCCACCCTGCCTCCTGCCCCAAGGTTCAGGGAGTATCATCACAGAAGAGCGGGAGGGAAAACCTGTAAGAGGAGGAGAATGAGGGGTGGCCTGTGAAGAGCTGCCTTCAGGACAGGGCAGGGACAGCTGTTGCACATGGACCACAACACTTGCTGCCTGCACGAGATAAACCAGCTACAAATTCCAGCCTGGAGAGTGGAAGAAATCTTCTGACACCCCACCATTAGCTGAGAAGCAACTGACAGTTGATGGCTGCTGGGATACTGGAACATATATCTTTTTTAAAGCTATTTAAAGTACATATTTTTATTTTTAATGCTTTCATTAATTCTTTGAGGATTTCATACAATGTATTTTTTGTCATACTCATCTCCCATTCCTCCAAGAGCTCCTCTCTGGTCTACCCCCATCTCACCACACACCCCCAACTTTATGTCATCTTTTTTTTTCCTTAGGGAAGGTAGCTAGCCACTGGTAGATTGCCCATACCCCAGGGGATGACCAACACCCATGTGCATATGGACAACACTAATTGGACTCAGTGGGTTAATTAATAACTTCATTAAAAAGGAGGAAATTAAGTTGGAAGGGAGATGTAATTAGGAGTCCGGAGGGGAGTTGAGGAGAGGAGTAAAGGTATATATAATCAAGATACATTATATACTTGTATGAAATTTTCAAAGTTGTATTAAAAATAATGATAAAATGAAATTCGATTTACAGAATAAGACCTTTCAACCTGTGTACTTTGGTAGACTGAATGATATACATATGTGAGTAATCTATACTCACTCTGAAAAAAACAGGGGCAAATGGCCACTCATTTGCTGGCTCCTCCTCATCTCTCTAACCTTTCTACATTGAATGCCCACCCTGTTAAACTCTTCCCAAATTATGGTCATTCTCCAGGTGATATAAAAATTAACCTTGTGTTTTTGATGTCGTCAATTTTAGGTGGACCCCAGGTCTGCAACTCTAACTAAAGCCTGCCAGTTGAATCTGGGCCCAGAACACTCCATTCTTTTATCAGCCACTCCATTCTAGTGTCTATAAACGAAAGAGGCCCAAGCCCAAGTTTCTAATCCTCCTCTAACCATTCTATTTCCATAGACTTATCCACTTAGTAGGGGCAACTCCATCCTTCAAGGTCCTCATTCAAAAATCTTGTGTTGTCTCTATAATTTCTTCTTTAACCACAAGGACCAGTCAGAACATTACACCTCTAAAATATATACCTCCAATGTACTTTAAACTACATTATCTTGAATGACAGAGAATCCAGCCATTGCCACCACAACCTTCCATACCAAGTGACATTTGACTCACATCTGAATGATAACCACTTCCTTGCCAATTGACCCCCCTAGTTCTGTCCTTGACCTTGAAGTATCTACTCTCCAGGTAATAACCAAAGAAGTCCTCTAGAACCAGGAGTCAGTTTACTGCCTCCAGCTCCAAATGATTGAGCGGCTACCTATTTCACCACCAACTGAAACAAAATTCTTTCCAATGCTTACACAGTTCCTTGGGCTATGAACTACTCCCACCACACCCTGCATCTTCCTTACTCTCACTTCTTTATAGCCACGCTAGACTCAGGTCTCCCTCGAAATAGCTAAACAAATTTCTACATCAGGTCCTTTACTCGTGTTGTTTCCTCTTTCTGGAACAGTCTTCCCTGAGTTCTCAATATGACTGACTGATTTCCTCCCTTCCTGGTGACATGTCATTTCCTATGTAAAATAACATGTGAAATAACAACTCCCATTCAAATCCTTTATCCTGCTTTATGATTCTTGTGGGGCAGTTTTTCCATCTTACATATTGAAATGCTCTTCTCTCCACAAATGCACAAGCTTTGTTCCCTCATTGGCATATATCCAACACCTAAAATAGTCCCTGGCAAAGAGTAATCTCTCAATAAATAAAATGCATATGCCACTTGATATATGCATTGAAAACTAGTAGCAGAATTTCTTTTAGGAAGAAAAGTGACATTATTGGCAAAAATACTCTCATTGGTATTGATACCATTAATTTTAAATTAAATTTGTTTTCACGAATATCTAAATACATTAGATTATACATATTAATGGAGTGATATAGTGTTTTGATAAGACCTTGGGGGTAGAAGATGTAGTGTTGGAGGCATGAGTATAAACAAGAACCAAGAGAACAGAGAGGTGAACTATAAAATAATAAGAGGCATCCTTTTGGTCCCTGAGTGGCAAAGGGAATAGATAAGTTATAGGGTAGCTAGAAAATGGTGTTGACAGGAGCATAGTTAACAGGAAGGCCAAGGAAGCCAGTGAAAAGTAAAACCTAGCATAAGCATTGTATAATACCCCTTCAAAGTTGTTGCATTGAACCTTCCAGGTTCCTTCTGTGTGCAAGTTTATTACATACCATTGCTTTAACAACTAAGCTCATATCAAACATAGGGGCTGACGTTTCTGTCTGGGACAACACAGGGCGGAAGAGAATGATGACGTTTACAGAATAACCCAAACTGCAGGAAGCTCTGAATGGCATGTGTTCCCATTAACACAGGTGTTCTTACATTCAGGTCCCTGATGTTTAGTCCTAGGAAGGGACTGATTACCAGTGAATTTGAGTCAATTTTATCTGGACATCACAGAGCAGAGGGTCTTCTGAGCTGGTATTTGAGCTCTGTGAAGACTTAAGTGGAAACAGAAAATAAGAAATGGCTTTTTAAAATCCAGAATATGACATTTGGGGCATTGAGTATTACTTCAATCGATAAAAACTAAAGCTTTAACTACTATTTTTAAAAAGAGTCTGTGAGTTTTTCTACATTTAAAAAAAGTCCTGATATGTGAAAAGTTTGGGAGTTATAAAGAGGCATAATCTGTAACTTTTAAGTAAAATAATTAGATAATCACCTGGGCTATTAAGATATTGCATCTTTTTATATAACACAGTCATAAAATATTTAGCATTGAGCAAACTATCTTGGTGATGTTATTAACAATTCTTCTCTGCTCCCTCCATCCACTCACCAGAACACATTTCTTTTGAGGTACAACACAAAGCCTAATAAGTTTATATTGAGTTTATGTGGTAGATACCCAATTACTATCCAATTCCTAACAATGATGTTGACACCAAACACAACAGGACATGACCCTAAGCAAACATTCAGAAGGCTGAGACAGGAGTTGTGAGTTTAAGCCCAGTCAGAGCTACATTGTGAGACCCTCTAGCAAAAAACAAACAAACAAACTGAAAAGACTAGGGGTGTATCTCCGTGACAGGGCACCTGTATGGCATGCACAAAGTTCAAGCCCTAGCACTGAAAAGCATGACCTCAGTTTTACAATAACCGATATTAATACATTTTGAGAGACAGCATGAAGTATCTAGTCAGTCATTGAGTAAGTTAAGTTACACTGCATTTCTGAAAATAATATTGTATAAAGCACACAAAGCAGAGTGCTTTTCTTTCTCCCTTTTGTGTCCACCCACCCAACAATAGGTTCCAGTTGTTAAAATATTGAACGGTTAGTTTTATGTGACAGCTTGACTTAGGTAAGGTGCCTAAATGCTCAGACAACCATCCAGATGTTTCTGTGAAGACTTTTTTTTTTTTTTTTAGATTGGGGCGACATTTGCAATCAGTAGGCTTGATTAAGTATATTACCCACCACAGTGTGGGTGGGCCTTATTCAATCAGTTGAGGACCTTAAGAGCGAAGACTAAGACTATATGGAGAAAAATAAGTCTACCTCCAGACTGTGACACAGAAACCCTGAGTTTCTCACCTGCAAGCCTCCTTGCAGACATCAGATTCAAGATAGAAATGCTAGTTCTTGACAACATTTCCAAAGTGCTGACTACCCTAAAAGGTTTCAAACTAGCCAGCTTCACAATGACTTAAGGCCCTCATAGATACACAGATGAGTAAAACCTCTGGGTCTCCCTGTTCCTAGGAGTAGTTGGCCAGCCAAAAATTAACTCCATGGGTTTGTTTGTTGTTTTGACTTTCATTTATGTGATTTGTAGGTTTGGGATTTGTTGTTGTTGTTGCTGCTGTTGTTGTTTGAAAGAGAGAGGGAACACAAAGTTGCCTGGGAAGCCTGATTTTGTCCCTACTTGGCACTGATATGCAGATTCTCTACCGTGTGTAATTTCCCGACAGGCAGCATTTAGTTCCCCACCCGTAAATTATCAAGCTCGTCTTGATGACTGGGATGTTTGACCGTAGCAACAGCTGTCACAACAGTTCCAGCTTCACTTCCTCTTGGCTTTGTGATCTCAGTGGCTAGATGCAATCTTCTGTAGCTCTCAATCTATTTTTTTAAAAAAGAAATATTTGAACTGTTGCCTACTCTCAACCAAAGACAATCACTGATGAGAAAACTGGAGTATAACAATTGGCAAAGCCTGAGTCACGTGGCCAGCCTCTTGCAGAATACGGGACATGAGCGTGACAGCCTTGGCACACGCACTTGGCCAAATGAGTTCAAAAAGCTTCCCCACGATGACAGAGAGAGAAAAATGCTGTTCAAAACAAAGAATTTTCCAGAAGGAGGAATATTTAAAAGAGCAAGAAGAAGGAAGAAGAGGAGGATGGAGAAGGAGGAAGAAGAGGAAAAGGAGGGAGGGGATGGACTAAGAGGGGAATGGACAGGGAAGATTAAGAAGAGGAAGGGGAATAGGAAGAGGAAAGAAAGGAGGAGGAGGAGGATGGAAGAAGAAGAGGAGGAGTGGGAAAACAGGAGGAAGAGGAAAGAGAAGGATGAAGAGAAAGTGAAATGATATTGGGAAGGGGAGGATGGAGGAGGAAGAAGAAAAGGATGGGAAAGAGAGAGAAAGAAAGGAGAGGAGATGGGGGAGGGAGGTCAAGGAAGCAGGATTTATAATAAAAGGGGTTCCTGAATGTGTGAAGTCGCAGTTCTGTGAGACTTTCACGGTGGATTTCACTGTGAGTACTCACAAGTCTACCTCTCAGGTCTCTTTCAGAAAATAGCCTTCATAATATGTAAGAATAAATTAAGACTATTTTGATGCGAATAACTGACCTGTGCTGTTCTAAAATGCAATGATAAAGAGATGTCATATCTATATAGATATAGGATGAGCTTGGGGACTGGGTGACATCAGCCAGTGATGTTAGGAAAGCAATTTGAGAATGCTGCAACCTTATGTTCTGTCATCCCCAGCCTTAAGCACAGGCTTTAAGCTCAAAATGCCCCTCACATTCATTTACAGTGTTACCCAGCAAAAGAAAATAGACCTTTTACACCCGAGGTTCTCTCAGAAAAGGGAAGTCTAGTTCAAAGCTCCCTTCAGACTGTTTCACGTCTCAGTGAACAAAATTAAGCACACTGAGCCACCACTGGCAAGAAGTGGAGCCATTGCCTTTGGAGGTAATATCAGCCTTTCTGGATGTATGTGTCTACATGGAGAAAGAGTACTTTGTGTTAGGCTTTGTGAAACTTAAGATTCATTATCAGCTTGATAGGATCTCAACTCACCTAAGAGACAAATCCCTAGGCATATCTGTGAGAGAATTTTTAGATTGAGTTGATTAAAATTGGAAGACCCACCATAAATATAAGGGCCTGAACTGAACAAGAAGGAGAAAAAGTTACGTCAGCACGGAACTCACCTCTCTGCTTTTTGACCGTGGATACAGTGTGACCAGCTGCCTCAAGTTCCTGTCTCATGACATCCCTCTGTCGTGGACTATACTCCCTCAAACTGTGAGCCAAAGTAAACCACTCATTCCTGAACCTGCAGTAGTCCAGTATTTTGTCACAGTGATGAGGAAAGTTACTAATACAACAGAGAACAGAGATGGAAAACATTGAGCCAAATACACATCTCCTCACAACCATCTCCTTGTCCAAGTGAGGACTGCAAGATCCAATTCTAACCCTTTATCACTGAACTCCCAGTACCGAGAACAGTGTGTGGGTGTGTAAAAGACATTTAGGAAAGGATGAGTCATTTTGAATGTTCCAAACCAAGAAATATTTAGCCTTTAAGGTTAGTATATAACATACAAAAAATTAACAGAAAGATGCTTGTCAAAGACCAGAAATTCATGTACCCCAGGTTTTTTGGAAGACTGCCAATTCCTTGCAGTTTATTCTTTTAAGTAAAAGCTTATCATTAAATGTGTAACTAGAAATGATTGGACCTTATAGCTTCTTTGAAGTGCTTCAATTAAATAAATGCCCAAGCTGAGAGCATGTGTCCTTAGGGTATTAGATACACTCCTTCTTAGGGCACACGACGCGACACTCCCAGTGCCCTGGGATTTTATTTTCATCAATCTCTTTAGTTTGATGTCCTAAGCCCTACTAAAGCACAAATATCTCTGGATATACGGCCTCCTTCGGTATCTTCTGGGACATCAGTGCAGGGTGCAGATTAACGGCTTGAATTGTTCAAGGAATCCCCCATTACCCAGATGGACAGAAGTGAAACCCATCTGACATTCTCAGGGAGGCAGAACTTCCTGACATGTCTTACAGTTGTTTTCACCCCCCTATTGTCCTGCAGCCTACTAACTCCCAGTCACCATGAAGACAGCTCCTTGCTAAAAGCCAAAAAGTAATTCTAAACAATCCACACATTGCAAATGATTCAGGGTCCGCTCCTGCAGAGCCCTCGCATTTTCAAGATACCACCACCAAATACCAGAATCTCAGCACCTATTACTTCTAAGTCCCTTACAGGTCTCCAAGCTTTGATTGCCACAACTCTACATAAAAGGTATGAACACTGTAGAGATACAAATGTAGCCATGCCACTTCTGTTAGCTTTATCAGCCACAAAAAAAATAAAATACTCAAGCTATTAAAATACCCATTCTTTGGAATTACTCAAGAAACTCAGTGGAGTTATAGCATAGACAGGACAGTTCACAAAGCCCCACCCATATCTCAAAAGTTTTAGCTGCTAGAGTAGAGAGAGTCAGCTTTCTTCAGGGATTGGGCCCCTATTAAGTTGGGCATGCTGCAGTGAATCTGCCCATGCACATATGAACAACATTGGCTAGACTTAGTGGTCTAACAAAAGAGGACATGAAATTGTTAGGGGGACATGGTGGTATAAAGAGACATCGGGGAGGAGTTGGAAGGGGACATAGTGGTTGATATGATAAAAGTACATTGTAAATATGTATGAAGCATTCAAATAATTGACAATAAAGTCACTTTTAAAAGAAACCCAAGGGATTCAAGACACATTAAAAGCATCCTTCTCACTTATAAGTGTGGAAAACAGAGTCTGATCCACCAACCAGTCTGCTATACTTTCTCTATTGCATTTGGCTCTTTACCAAAGCTTCCATAGATCCACCTCTGTGGTTCTTCACTGCTCCAGCTCCCAGCATTACTACAGTGATGTTTCAAGGAAGGTGAACCCTAGACCCTTCAAAATTAGGCTCAGTCAGTGATGCCCCAAGTTGAGCTTTTGGCAGTTACAAGTCTATCGACCCATACCTGTGGTCCTCAGAAGGACACTGTCTTAGGGTTTCTACGGCTGTGAAGAGACACCATGACCACAGCAACTCTTATAAAGGAAAACATTTAATTGAGGCGGCTCACTTACAGTTCAGGAGTTTAGTCTATTATCATCATGGCAGGAAGCAAGGCAGCATACAGATAGACTTGGTGCTGGAGAAGGTTGCTGAGAGTTCTTACGTTTTGACCAGCAGGCAACAGGAAGTGGTCTGAGACCCTGGGTATGGCTTGAACATACATGAGACCTCAAAGCCCACACCCAGAGTGACACATTTCCTCCAATAAGGCCACATCTACGCCAACAAAGCCACACCTCCTACTAGTGCCACTCCCTATGAGCTTATGGGGGCCAATTACATTCAAACCACCACAGACATGTACTTGATGGTCCTGCTTTACAAGGCCCCAAGAGCATTGGCTTGTGCTTGGTTTACCACCCTTTGCCTCTCAGACCTTTGTCACTCATCCATCTTCCCTCAGTCTTAGTAAGCAAGATGTTTATCTTTTAGGGTTCTAAAGGCTAAAAAAAATATCTGAATAAGTACTCCAACACAAGAACACAGAGTTTCTCATCTCATCCCCCAGGAGTGGCCACCCAAATATTTGAGGGAGGAAATACTACCATTCTAAGGACTTGGCCCTGGGGACTCTTCCCTTCAAAGGGGGTATTCCCTAAGTGATGCTAAAGGGATCACACCTATCCTTTGACTGCAGGTGACCTGACTTCTCTGACTCCAATGTGATTTTCTTGGAACCCAGAGAAAAGAAAAGACAAAAAAAAAACCCACAATCTTTTATGGACTGCATACCTATATTTCCAACTTTATTACTGAAAATATCATATGCCATAATGTGAAAATATTTCATTAATCACAACACACTATTCTGTCAGTAGCTGTAGTTCAGAAAGATGGATGAAGTAGTTTAGCCTAGTGGGAAAAAAAAACATAAGCCACAAGATAAGGAAACTAGAAAAATAAGCCCAATCTGCAACTGATGAGCTGTAATTTTGTTCATGTTATTTAACCTCTCTGAAAAATCATTTGTAAGTTAGAGAGAGAGAGAGAGAGAGAGAGAGAGAGAGAGAGAGAGAGAGGACTTATAACAATCACTTAGAGTTGGATAAATCTCAAAATGACACAGACAAAATATCTGCACTGGCTCCAGGCACATACTACCAAGTGCTTAGTAAATTGTAGCTATTATGCTGCTTATAGGTCTGCCTTAGTTATTGTTCTGCTGCTGTAACGAAACAGCTGAGGGTGGATAAATTGTAAAGAGTGGGATTTATTTCTCATCATTCTAGAGGCTGTGTAGTCCAGCAAGGCGTTCAGTATTAGAGATGGCTTGTCTCATCTTGCTAAACAACAGAAGGGACATTAGGGACCAAGAACTCCCTCATATTTCTTTTTTAAATTCATTAATCTCATATATAGGAGCTATATCCTCACAATTGAGTAAACTTTGAAATACCCCACTTCTTAATTCTATGACATTGGTGACCAAGTTTTAATATGGATTTTGGAGGCCACACACTCAAATGAAGCCAATATACAGTTACTGCTTAGTGAATACAATGGATCTGTGTGGAAGTAATTATAATGCTCACTTTTCAGATAATATAGGTAAGGTCTAAAAAGAGTATGTGTTGTGGAAATTACTTTAACTATATAAAAATGTGTTGCATTTGTTTATGCTGCAGAATACTACTTTAACTGTGTAAAGGTGTGTTACATTTGTTTATGTTGCATTTGTTTAATGGTGTAAGTCTGTGTGTTTAATTGTGTAAAGATGTGTTGCATTTATTTCACCTTGCCTGCCTAAGGCACCTGATTGGTCTAATAAAAAGCTGAATGGCCAAAAGCTAGGCAAGAGAGGGATAGGTGGAGTTGGCTGGCAGAGAGAATAAATAGGAAGAAGAATTTAGAGAGATAGGGGAGAAGAAGGAGAAAGGAATGAGGAAGAACGGGATGGCCACACCCAGGGCCAGAAGCCAGGCAGCCACCAGCCAGCCAGACACGGGAGGAAGCAGGAAAGTAAGACATACAGAAAGAAGAAAGGTAAAAAGCCCTGAGGTAAAAGGTAAATAAATAACTTAAAGGTTGATGTAAGTTAAAAGAGCTAGCCAGAAATGAAACTAAGCTAAGGCTGAACATTCATCACTAATAAGAAGTCTCCATCTCATGATTTGGGAGCTGGTTGGTGGCCCAAAAGAAAAAGCCTGGTACAGGGTGTGTCTCCAGAATTATCCATCTAGACATCAACAAAAGGACTATTTGTACTCAACTGTCTACAGCAGCCACATAACAAACCGTGTCTGTGATCAGAGACTTACGGCATCATTTATATCTGCTCTCAGGAACCTTCAGGTAAGGTACTTCAGCCAGTCTTGGCTTCTCTCAATTGGATGACTTTGTTTCAGGCTACAAACTGTAGGTCTATACCTCCCACTCTAGACCTCTTCTTGTGTAGATAGCCATTGCACAAAAGGGCAGGTGTGGGAGTATTGTGTTCCCCAAAATATTGTGTATGCTAATAAACTTATCTGGGGTCAGAGAACAGGACAGCCACAATATTAAACATAGAGGTTAGGCAGTGGTAGCATACGCCTTTAATCCTAGCATTCCAGAGACAGAAATCCCTCTGGATCTCTGTGAGTTCAAGGCCACATGGGAAACAGCCAGGCGTGGTGACCCACACCTTTAATCCCAGAAAGCCACACCTTTAATCTCAGGGAGTGGTGGTAGGAAGCAGAAAAGTATATAAGGCGTGAGGACCAGAAACTCGAAACATTTGGCCTGAGCAGGCCTTTGGCCTGGAGAAACATGTGGCTGGTTAAGCTTTCAGGCTTCTAGCAGCAGTTCAGCTGAGACCCATTCTGGATGAGGGCTCGGGGCATCCAGTCTGAGGAAACAAGACCAGCTGAGGATCCAGCGAGGTGAGATAGCTGTGGCTTGTTCTGTCTCTCTGACCTTCCAGTGTTCACCCCAATACCTGGCCTCAGGTTTGATTTTATTAATAAGAACTTTTAAGATTCATGCTACAGGCAGGCCCAACAATCAGCATATTTCAAACCTCTGTTCCTACCACTTGTGCTGATATGCCCCAAAACAATTCACATAATTAAGCCCAACGTCAGGGTGCAAGGGAAACCTGCTGCTAGTATTGGTCTACCAAAGAATGAGAGGCTATTCATGGAACAGTAATTCAAACTCTGCACAGAGCCTCACGATGTCCATTAGGTTCTTGCCTACTGTCTCTCAATTGGTCACTAGCCCTCCCCAAAAATTATTAAAGCACTCATTCACTATTAATGGCCATGAGATTTGCTTAGTCACCTGGCTCACAGCTCTTCCACACCCCTGAGAGCCCAGCTGGAGGGTAGATGTAAAGCTGATCACCCATCATTCCATGCTCATCTCAGAGGCCAGGTTGTACAGCTCCAATAAGCAACCTGCTGGGCCTACAATTCTGCCATGCTTCGCTCTGTTAAAACTTTATTGGGCACAGTGTGTTAACTCAATTAATACTGAGAATGACACGGGCAGGTGTCACCAGAGTTGCAACCAATTAATTTTTTTCCTTAATATCTTTTTAAATGACAAGCTGCCAAGCTTAACATGAGCCACATCCTTTCATGCATTATATTTAATTTGGTTCTGCCTTCCCCATTAGCTTCCACTGCCAGGGTCCCAGGATGCTGTCACCAGCTATATGCAGCTCTCTCCTTCCAACGGTAGTGCAGTTTCCCTCCCCAGAGGAGCAAATTGAAAACACAAATCAGGCTGTTTAGTAGAATTTCATGTTGTTGGTAGATTTTTTAATTTTGTTTCTTCTTTATGAATCAAAAATGTGCTGACTTTATTTTCCCACATAGTGATCCTGATTTAGAAAACCTAGACACAGAGGCAATCCAAAGCCAGCCTGAATTATCACCTAAAATGTGTGAGCATGGATTCAAAGCCACGCCAGTGCTTGCCCTGAAATGGCTTTAACACTTGTCCTTCCAAGGTGCCCCCGGCTCCAGCTGGCCCACAATACTTTGACATCTTCAGCCCAGAAAGTTAGCAGGTGACTAATCTTCCCAGAGGCAGTTGGCTTGCCCATCTACGACCTTCAGAAAATAAAACCCCATTGTATGTAATGCTCAACATAGAAAAAAAAACATCTCTTGACTGAAAGTTACACGTTGCTTCTTATACTGGCTCTTGTTCCAGTTCTTGTAAGTGAAACTCTACATGGTAAGGAGAGAGCCTCCATGTTAGATGCATATTTGTCAAGGTTAAAAGACAGTCACCGGGAAAATCAAAGGAGATGCACATGAGGATTTCTCCCACAAAGGAACTTCACAACTTTTTCTCCTGAGATTAGAATTTGGAGATTATCCATAGAAAATAGCCACACAAAGGAACTGAGACACACTCATGGGGACTCTCTCGGGACTGTCCTAGCCTCACTATTTCTTGTACCCTTGAAGCAACACAAGGAGAACAAGCGCTCCACTGCTTCTGTTCATGTTTGGGGTTAATCTTGAAATTCATGTGTTAGGAATGACCCATCTAAAACTGCTAGTACATCTCATAGAACACTATGTCACTGGGTTACAGCCCCACCCTTATTTTAATTGTTAAATTGAAACAAGGTCTCCTTAAATTTTCCAGAATGACCTTGAACTCACTTTGCAATCCAGAAGCCCTTGACTTGCAATTCTCCTGCCTCAGCCTCATTAGTAACTGGGATCACAGGTATACACTATCACAACCATCTTGGAAACTTTAATCTGACACCCATCACTTGGCTTCCTCAGATTCCCTTTGAAGATCTAATGACTTGCTGTCCAAAGCACCAAAAAGCATTAGGCCAAGGCGTCTCACTGAATGATTTAGATACTGACTTGAACTTGCCATGGCTTCCTATATTCTTTGTTTAGAAAGCAGTTTTACTGTTCACTGGTACTCAAATTGTATGAGTGTGGTAAGACAAAACATGTCTGTATGCAACAAGTTATATGAAGCAGATTTATTGCATGTGACTATGCAGCAAGACACAAAGGAAATCTAGGATCTGTTGTGAGTGGAGCCCCACAAGGCTATAGAAGGATGCACAGGACAAATGAACTTTCAACCCTGACTGCCCACATATGTCACAGCTGAAAGAATCTCTGGCTATAGGTCTTCTGGGTCCTACTTATAGGCAAAGCTTGGAAAGAGATCTCACTTCTAGGAGAGGGAGGCAATGGCCAGGGTCAGTTCTGGCTGACTGAAATGGTACACTCTGGAATGAAATTGGGAAAGACCTGAGCTATTTCAAGAAGTTCTTCCCTAAGTAAGAATATGACATTTCCAGTTCCTTTCATAGTGCTTAAAAACTTCAAACAAGAAAGGAAGGGGAGGAATAACCAGGTTGAACCAAGGCTAGCACAGAATGGGCATGTACTCTCCAAGAGTGACAGGAAACAAGCATCACAGCTTTGAGGTGCTCACTTCTGGGAACTCTTGTTTCCTGAGTTTTCGCCTCTCTTACAAAGAATGACACAGGCCTCAGGTTTTCCATGAGGCATTTTCCTGAAGCTCTTACAGATACTCTCCAGCAAGGAACTTTCTAGAACGGTATCTTCCTTGTAACCTTAACTCTATTTTCCTCTCCCCTTCTCTGTATCACCTGACACACACCACTTCAAAAATCTTTACAGAGGGTTCTGATCTACAGGGTAAGCGGCCTCTTTTTAAAACATTTTCCAAAAATCTGAGGTACAAGTCAGGGAAATCTCCCACCTTATTCACTGCTTTCTGTGGCGTCTTTAAAGCCAGGAGATTGGCATGTTTCAGGTCTTCTGCTAATACATGGGTCAGAGCTCTCTGGTGGTGATATGAGGAAATGGTACACAACTACTCTCAAAGGCTAAGATTCTACTGAAGCCTCAGATAAACCTTCCATGTCTCCCCACTCTAAGTGGCCTCCACTCTGTCATGGTTTAACCCCCTAAGGTGCCATCTGGAGGTTACGGCAGCTTTGGGGCTTGGAAGCGCCACTTCATAGAGAAGTTTTGCTCCTGGTTGCCAGTATTGCAGCCCATGAGGGGATTTACACAGCACACTCGGAGTGCCACACCGTATGTGCTCCCGGAGGCTCCTTTGGGGAAATTCTGTTTGTTTGTTTGTTTGTTTGTTTGTTTGTTCATTCGTTCGTTGGTTTGTTTGTTTGTTTGTTTGTTTGTTTGGCTGGCTGGCTGAGGTTTGAGACAAGGATATTGCTATTCTACCACAGGTTGGCCTAGAACTTAGAGTCCTCTTATCTCTACCTCTTAAGTGCTGGGGTTACAGTTATACTCCAGCACCCCCAGTTTTGTTGGGCCAATTCTTAAACAGATGGCAAATTTAGTGACTTGTCTGATAACCACTGAATATTTATAGACCTGGCAGGGTATGAGTCCCTGTTTCAAGAATATTTCTGTAGTAAGCTCAGGAAAAATAAAACCTCTCAGAGAAATAGCAATTTTTCCTGAATGGAGATGTCTCCAGGAAGCTGTCAAGTGCTCCCATGCCCTGTTCTCAAAGTTCAACATGTCTGAGAATTGCACAGGTTATTATTTAAACACAGGCCACCAGATCCTATTCCTGCAGATTCTAGCTTAGTAAATGAAGGATGGAGAATGGCCTTTGCCAGGTAACATGATGCTAATCCTGCTAGAACTAAGGACACTTTGAGAACCCTTCTCTGACTCCAGGCAATTCAAGGGGCAGAAAGTTGAAGAG
Organism: Peromyscus nudipes; assembly: GCA_902168325.1. Taxonomy (NCBI): domain Eukaryota; kingdom Metazoa; phylum Chordata; class Mammalia; order Rodentia; family Cricetidae; genus Peromyscus; species Peromyscus nudipes. The sequence continues at coordinate 14,258 of CABHPH010156623.1, forward strand.
CACGAGGTGGCAAAGCTTGGCACCATTCCTCCTCTTCCTTCAACCAAAACAAGATTTTTTTTTCTTTTTGCACTTCACACACCTGATCACAGTGTGAAATTTCATTTGGATCAAGGTTCCAGTAGTAAACATAGTTTGAAAACAATTTCTCCAGCTTGTGTCAACATGTGCGATTGTACAGAATAAAGGCAGAGAGAAAGGGTGACTGAGGAAAGCATCCATTCATACAGCAAGCTAAACGGTCGCTGTTCTACCCTCTGCTGCAGTGGTAAACACTATGACCAAAGCCACTTGTGGAAGAAAGGGTTTATTTCATCTCACAGGTTATAGTTCCTCATTGATGGAAATCAGGGCAAGAGCTCATGCAGAGCAAAAACTCCAGGATGGCAGGAACTTGAAGTAGAAATCATGGAAGAATGCTGCCTTCCTAGCTTGCTTTCTGGCTCACAGTCCACCGCTTGTCTTATACAGCCCAGGCTCATCTGCCTAGCTACTGTACCATCCACAGTGGATGGAGCCCTCCTACATCAATTAGCAATCAATAAAATGCCCACAGGTTAATCTGAAGGAGGCAATTCTTCAATAGAGCTACCTTCTTCCCAGGCAATTCTAGGTTGTGCCAAGTTGACAAAACCAATCTGTGTAGTCACTACAAGCAAAAACATTATGTTTGATGCTGGAGTGAAAAGTCAAATAAGCTAGCGAACTATTCCAGGGCCTTATGTGTGTAAAATAAGATACATCTGCAAGCAAATCATGATAAATTGGTAAGGTGATAGATATGCTAACTAGTTTGATTTACTCTTTCTTTGGTGTAGATATGTATCAAAACACCACATTGAGCCTTGTAAGTATATATAGCTATTCCTTGGTTCCCATGAAGAATTGGTTCAGGACCTCTAAAGGTGTCAAAATCCTCACATGCTCAAGTCTCTTCTACAATATGGTATACCATAGCATTTAAGTAACCTATGCACATTCTCCCATATACTTTAAGTCATTTATACATAAATCTAATACTGAAGATTTTAAAAATACTTGTTATTTTACATAATTTAGGAAATAATGATAAGATATAATAATAATCCCAGTAATATGTTTTTTATATAATGTATTATATTGATAGTAATACAAAACATAAAAATAATACTATGTTCATTCCTCAGTTGGTTGATTGCACAGAAGGGGAACCTACAATTATGAAAGACTGACTGTTCAATTATTATTCATCAAATGAATAAACAGCAAATGAGTGTGACTAATGTCATATAGCTGCTGTGATGAGCTTCTTTGTTGTAAGAATATTTCATGTGTGACTCACATGCCATACTCCTACCCATTCCAGGGAAGGGTTTGTTCCTTTTAATAGGTTTCAGATTTGACATCTTTCATCACATTAAGATTGAGCCACAAGCAATTGGTTAAAGTCAGCATTCAAACTGAGCGCTGTATGCTATCCCTGATTCAGGTTTTGGCAGGAATTTTTTTCTGTTCCATCCATGTAGCTTTAGGAAAGTATTCATAGATGGGATGGTGTTTGACAGTATATTGAAAGTTGAATAAATGATATAAAGGTGTCAAGGGGAGTAGAAAAGCTGAAGAAAATGATGAGATTTACCAGAAGACAGAAAGACATGAACCTCATTAAGATTATAAACCAAGAAAGTAAAAAGGAACCATGGGATGGGGGATCCCTAGAAACAGAAGTAGTAGCATACACGTGATATGAAGGAGAAATGGAAAAAAATGAGGAGAGACGTTTTAATTGGGAAGTGAGAGAGAGACCAGCGCAAGAGAAGCAGGAGAGAGGAAGCATAAATAGCACTAACTTTCACAGTACCAGAGGTGCTATTTAAACTGCCAAAGAGGGGATGTGATCAATGGTCCTACTTAGCTGTGACATCCTGTAAAATACTCCTAATGATACAATAGCAACACTCATGTCTTTGCAGTAACCAACAGCTGAACTGAACTTAAGACCTGCTCAACAAGAGGGAAAGTATGCTCAGGCTTATTACTAACTAGCTCTTACAACTTAAATTAACCCATTTCTCTTCATCTATGTGCTGCCACATGGCTCATAGCTTTACCTGTCCCCCAGCATGCCTTGCTCCCTTTGTATCTCCTGGAGACTCTTCTGACTCTGCCCTTCTTCCCAGAATTCTCCTAGTCTGGCTTTCCCACCCAATCACTCCTACCCAGCTATGCTCTTTATTAACAAATGAGAATAATACGTATTTACAGTGTAGAAATATTGTTCCTCAGCACCAGTCAACCTAGCTTACTTGGTGAGTTCCAGGTCAGTAAGAGACCTCCCATCAAGGCTCATCATCCTTCTCGCTGGGAAGCCTTCACAGCAGCTGTAGGCTCAGTTAATGGTCCCATAGCACATTGTACTTACACTCCCTAAGTTCTCACTGCTCCTGGCCACCAACAGCCACCTTGAGGCTTCCTCTACTATTAGGTTGAACAAGACAAGAAAAAACATGAGTTTTTATGTTAGCAAAAACTGGTACAAATTCTAGTTTGTTCTGTTCTTACTTGTATAAGGTGTCAAATTAGTTAACCTCTATGAGTTTGATTTACCTTGTTGAAAACTCAAGGTAAGGGAGACTATAGTGAAAGTCTTAATGAGATGGTGTTGGGCACTAACACATACAAATGTTATATAGTTGGTAAATTTTTCAAATGTTTACATAGCTGTTAAGTGAATGAAAGGCCATTTCATCTCAAACCACCATCCCCTCAGTTCTTCTGACAACCTGAGGTGACAGAATTTCCTCACAATGTAATTTTTAAAGCAAAATGACATTCAGTTAAGAACAGCATGATTTTTACAACCATATATTTATAGATGGTTAAGGCAGCCTCCTAAATATCTCTATAGTTTTAAAAACTGATCCCAAAAGACATTGGCTTCCCAATAGCTAGTTTAAGTTATTATACATCTTTAAAAAATAACAAAACTAAATTGTCTTTAAATGGCTGACAAATTTCTATTAAATTAGATTCCAACCTCATGCAATTAAGCTCAGTGAATAAAGTTTTATTGCATTTATGTTTCAAGTAAAGAAGTAAAATAAATAGGACATATGAACCTAGATGTCACTACAGAACAACAGAAAATACTTTTACCCAGATTAACTGGAGGATAACAGGGCTTAAAAAGAAAATTAAGATGATTTCTGTCAACAGAAAGTACATCTTCATGTAAGAATGTAGGTGATGTAAGAATGGCCACATGAGTTAAAGAAGTACACGGGAATTTGTTATAATACTTCTCTATGTGGAATAGACATGTTAGAGATTTTTCATAATGAAATTTATTTGGAGAAGACAAGTCAGGCTCTATCTGCAATCCAGCACTTGGAAAGCTGATGCAGGAGGATTGCTTGGGGGCCCACTTACAAGTTGGCAATGGACCTTGCCATTGTTCATGTGATGCAGTCCTGCCAGGTGTGTAGAATGTAAGAGTTGTGAGATCATGAAATCTTCTGTGCTGATTTCAAAAGACGGGGGAAGCCAGGAAATTAGCCATAGGGTCAGAGTCCCTTTCGGCAATCTCTGAGAGGGAAATACAGAAAAAGTGAAGTCTAAGCTGCCATAGAGACACCAGGCTTTTGGAGCCACCAAGAGCATGAAACATCTGCCAAGGAGAGCCAAAGGCAATGAGAAGATCCAGCCCCAGAGAGAGTTCATGGTGGCCATGTAAAGTACATCACAGATTCAGTACATAATTTGACTGAGGCTGATCGTGGAGAGATTGAAACCTTACAGGTCCAGAAACAAACTTTAAATTCTCTTGGGGTATTTTACCCTGTGACTGTCCCTCCAAGTTCATTGCCTACCTCTATATGTAACCTAACATCTGTGACCATGAGGGAAATTATTTGCAATATATTAACAAACCTTAGTTTCCACCAACCCAAACACTAAAGAGCATCAGATAGCATCTGAAGCCCAGAGCAGTTTCCTTCACTTTACTCTGACCCATCTGTCTGATGTAGGTAGCACCTATCAAGGTATTTGGAAATATTCACTTTATGTTTTTCTTTATTCTCTAACTATAAAATCTTTATGAAACTGGACCACATTGGACCATGGAATTGGAGGTAACTGAAATCTGTGTCCCCTAACCCATGGTCAGTCAAACTTGGCTCCAGAATAAACTCTCTTTAATGAGAGAGCTGTTTCTTCTACAATGACTGCTGCAGATTACACAGGTGAAGAGCTAAGCAGCCAACCCCACTGGAGATCACACCATGCCATTATCTATCCCAGAAGCTAAGCATGGAGCTACGGGATTTATTATTGCTTCATTGGAATTCAGTCTTTCTTTGGTCCCACCATTCCTTCTGTTCTCTAATTCCTCCACTTTGGAATAGAGATATTTACTCTGTGTCATTCTATCTTGGAAGCAAATAATCTTTTTTTTAAACAGGGCCCACAACTAAGAATTTGCCTTGAGTTTGTGGGCTTAGAATTAAACTTAGTCTTTGTCTTAGAAAAGATGTTGAATATTAACACTTTGAGGACTCTTAGAGATGGACTGAATGCATTTCTCATTATGAGATGCCCATGACCTTTGAGTCCCTACAGTGTCATATGTTATAGATTGCATATGGAATGTTCCTCCACAATCCCACATGTTGAATACTCAACACCTAGCTAGTGGCACTATTCTCCTTTACTATCACTTTGCACCTTAAGAAAGTAGTTATCAGCACCTGGCATAGAGCTGCTGAAGTGTCCAATAAAGAGTTACATATAAGAATGAGGAGCTAAAAGAAGGAGCACTAACTAGGCACTAACTAGGTCTGAGAACAGTGTTGACAGTAGTGTCTGAACAGACACCTGAAAGATGAAGGGAGAAGCTAGTCATGGAGGAAATAAATGGGAAAAAGACAACTCCAACCAAAGTGATATACAAGTGTGTTGGGAAATATGTGTCTTACAGAATGACATATGTTAAGTAAACTTAATATGCCAATGATACAAATTTTTGAGGTGTGTCAGATATTCTTGGATGTCTGGGAGAGTTTGAAGAACAGGTCTAGTGATATTATAGGATGGAAATGTAAATATAAATTTACTGAAAAGAAAGCAGAAGGGACCTGTAATCCCAACTTTCCCCAATCTCAAGCTAAGAATTCATCTTCTTCAAACAGAAGTGAATTCTCAAGATTATAAAGAGCAGCCATCACCAGGCTGTAGAAATTCTGCTGTCATGTATGCCCTGAGAAGACACTAAGTCTTTATTATGATTTTGAAGCCAAATTGTGTATGACCTTGGACTTGATTTACTTTTACAATACATTGGCATTTAGAGTATTGATTCTGTCCCAGGAATTCGAATATTGCCCCATTGGTTTTAAAATTCCTGTGGTGGAGTAGCTTTCTCTGTAGGTACTCATAACTTTGAAAGACTAATAGCACAGGTCTGATGAGTCTTCATGGAGAGCTGCCCTTTAGTAAGATAAGCAATAAACATGCTTCAGGTTTTTCTTTGGGTTACATAATACTGGAAATGCACAAATGTGTGCATCCTTCCTGAAATACACACATAATGTACTTTACACCTGAGAAAGAACAGTGTTTAAGGCTAAAATAGACCAGGCTTGAGTCCTGACCCTGTCAGTAGTCATCTGTGTGATCCTGACTATAACATCACCATGGCACATTCATGTGCATGCTGAACACTATCACTCAATTATACCCTTGATGGCAGAGACAATGTTTTGCCTTTCTTTACATCTTCACCAGCCCCTGCTGTGACTGTCACTCATCAAATAAATGTTGAGTGTCTGGATGGAATAAATCAATAACATTTGTGATCTGTAAGTGTTTTCCTGTTCACTGATAAGTTAACCAAAGTAAAATATATAAAGCAATTATAAGGAGAAAAGTATATCTAATCAAGGTGATGTTATTTGGAATCAATAATAAATTCAATAAAAAATGAGATGAGGGGCTGGAGGGATGACTCGTCTGGTAAAATACTTGGCACACAAGCACAAGGACATGGATTTGGATTCCTAGGACTGGTATAAATGCTGGGAGTGGCACTGGTGCCTACAGTCCCACACTGGGGGTTGGAGGTAGGGGGATTTCTGGCTGAGTTCCAGGTTCGGTTGATAGACCATTTGGGGGGGCAGTGAAAATCAATAGAGGAAGGCACCAGATGCACATGGGCATGTTCACACAACAGAAAGAGGGGGGTGGAGTGGGAGAAGGGGCAAGCCAACTTGTTTCCAAACTTAGCCAAGACTGTCTATTTAAGTTAAAGCTTGAATTGCTAAAGAGCACTCCAAGACAGAGGTGCCTAAGTTGCCTGAGAAGGGTGCAGCAAGAGCATTACTGAACTTCCCCCTGGGATTCCTGTGTGCCAGTTCCTTAAGCTCTTCGGACTATAGCCATATGAGTGCTCTGTGTTTTGGTTTTTGGGGTTTTTTGTTTGTTTTTGTTTTTGTTTTTTTTTAAGGCAGTTGTATCTTCCCCTTTTCAGCCATACTATTTTTTCCACTCTGATATTTTCATTTGGTTACCATGTTTTGCTGTCTGTTCCAACACTTGTGTTTCAGATGATGAATGTGAAACGTCTTTATAACAGCTCTCTTTTGAGGACATTGCATGCCTCGAGTGTGCAGTTAGTTATCTTGGCTTGTGAGATCGTGCTTCCCTAGAGGTCTAGCAAGTCATTCTGATCATATGAACTGATAAAAGCATCAGCCACGAAGTTATTCATTGTCACAATATGCAAGGATTAAGGACAAGGCAAACAATGAGTTGCAAAGCAGAAAACACCAACAGAGCCAGTCTGTGTTTGCTGCCATTTCTCCAGACTACTAGTTTCCAGGGATCTGTGAGGAGTGTTGAAAGGAGGGCCCAAATGCCCAGCATAGCTTGTCCCAAGCCTGTTTTCATCAACTCCTCACCTTCACTTATAGGGCAGCCCAGCAGGAGCAGAACCAGGCCTGGATTGTGGAAACAATAGGGAGAAGAGGTAAGAGCTGACCCTGTAAAGACTTCCTCTACCTTCAATCTCCCTTGTGCCCATGTCCTACACTCTCCCTCAAGATGGCCTTCTGTCCCCCAGAGCTCCCAACGCTTTGTTGTTTCCCAGAATTTACCATCCTGGTTCCTTACTTCTATAGATCCTCGAATTTGATCTTAAAGTTAGTTTCCAGGTCACTTCATTTTAGGACCTGGACGTCCATACCCTCAGTAGATTCTTTCGTAGTTTCTTGCCTGCTCTCAGAAACCATTAGTCTATAAACTGAGATATCCTTTGCAAACCACTGGCATGAGTTGAGTATCAAAGCCTTCTGGTATGCCTGGCAATTCCAGTTTCAGAAATGTATCCTAAGGACATAAGTTAATACCTACATAGACGTGACTAAGGTCCCCCACTGCAGTTTCATTGCTTATGGGAGTGCTTTGGAAGCAACTGAGGATAAAGTCTGTAATCCACATGCAAAGCAATGCTATATAGTCATAAAACTGATGATAAAAAAGTATACTCTGTAATTATTGAATAATTTTATAAAATAGTTCCATTTATACGAATGAGCGGAAGGGGAAGTCTGGACCACACACAGCAAAATGTTACCAGTGATTGTCTCTGGGTATTGGGATTTAATTACTGCTGTCTTTCTTCATTATGGTTTTCTCTATTCTTTGACATTTAAACATGCACGTTTATTAGCTTTGTGAACAGAAAGAAACATAAGGCTATTTTCATTTTTGAAAATTAAAAAAATAACTATTCCTCCAATCAAGAAACTGAAGGTCAAACCGCCCTGATGAGTTAAGTCCTCTTCCTCAAAACAGCAGGGGCTTCAGAATAATCTGCTGCAGACCTGCAATCATAATTTGCTTATTTTGTAACTTAATAGTCATTGCAACCCAATGGCCCAATAAGATACATATGCTAATTCACTGGAGCTGAAGGAAGACAAATTATCCTAGGGAGAGGTCTTCCCCTGAGCTTAGTCACTTATAACCCATGGAAAGACCACCAGGGCAGAGAGCCAGTGCATGCTGATGAATGATCCATCTTGAATGCTTGGGGGAATTCGCTGAAGCGCTGTTTTTGCTGCAGTTTTCAATATAGCTGAGCTGACCACTGAGTTGATATTAGGTAAACAGAGAGCAGTGAAGATAAATGCCAAGGTTGGGTAATGAAGGCAGAAACTGGAAGTTAGTCAAGTATTTTGATCTTCCAGTACCTTGTGATCTTGTGATTCCTAGTTTAAAGTCTGAATTTTTGGTCTAAATGAGCTATGGCCACCCCTGGAGCAAAACAACTTTTGGTCTCGATGAGAAATGGATAAATAGCTATAGTTTCCAGGGCCATTAGGAAAGGATCAATACTTGGACCAAACACAATTTGGGAATGGCTCAGGCTTCCTCTGTTATCAATGTGAAAATACATTTCTGTTTATTGGAAATCTCAACAACAACAACAACAACAAAATACAGTATTTTTCTCAACTTCCCAAAGAAGGGTAGCTGAGACTAAGGAATGAAATTACTTCACAGGGTGCTTTTCCAACTATGTAAGGAGGCTTGGAGGAACTGCCACAGCTTTTCAAGTGGACTAATGACCCAAGAAAAAATCATTATGCTGATGATTTCAGAGTCAATTTAGCGACTAGAAACTGAGAGGGAACTTACATTTATTCTGTATTCTTTGCCAGGCACTATGCTTGGCATTTTATGTGCATAATTTCACTTATTGCTCATGAAATAAAAAATAAGATAGGGAAATAATCACCAGCACACAATGAAAGAAAAATGAGGATCCAAGAGTACAAGGTGGTCCCTGACTTCTGGTAGTTTACTTTATGTTTTGTTTTATGTCTTTTGTTTGGGTGTTGTGAGATTATTTTTAAACATTATAATGACGAACAGAGTCAACCTGGATGAGAGAAGTCTGAGCACAGATTTGAGAGGTGGATAAGCAGGAAGGATAAACTGCTGACTTAACTCAATTCTCATACTACATTGGCTTAAATTTTTTGATGTCACAGGAGCATTTCAAAACCAATGTGACAGTCTCAGCCCACTTGGACGAAGTTCAGTCCTTTAGACTTCACTTGCTTATTCTGTGCTGTTCAATGGCTATCAGTTTATCAGAGAGCATCCCTATACGATGTCAATATATGGCATTATATGCCCCCTAAGTGTTTAAAGAATGCAATCCTATTTGTATACTAATCATTAGTAATAGTCTCCTCTGTGTCTTATTTTTTATTCTTTCAGCTGTCTTTTCCACTTATGACTACCACTGAGCTTTTCAAGGATTTCTGTTCAATTAGTTTAAGGGCACATCTGCCTGAGATTTATTTTTCTAATGAGTGTTTATCAACTTGTGAATTCTACATAAGACTCTGCTAATTTATCCCTTTTGAGGATCTTGCCTTTTTCTTGCTAGGCTTTTTTTAATGTGTGTATTTTGAATCCTCTGAGTACTAAATGGATTTATTAAGTAAATTAGACCATATTTAATATTTCCCCAGATTTAGTTAAATGTGACTTTCTAGCTAGTAAGCTCTGTCTTTGCTTCTTTTCTTGGTGCTGTGGTAATATTCCCTGAAAGGCAACTTCACAGAGAAAGGGTTTGTTTTAGTTCAAGATTCAAGGGTATGGTCTATCGTGATGGAGAAGTCAAGGTAGTGGCAGGTCACATGACATGCACAGTCAGGAACAAACAGCAATGGATGAAAGCCACTGTTCAGTCCCCTTTCTTCATTTGTACAGTTCTGGATCCAAATCAAAGAGCAGTATGACTGACCTTCCAACTTTAATGTGGGTCAAATTGTTGCTGACAAAATTGGGTCTCAGTTTATTTCTCTCTCTTTTAATAATCTCGTGTGCACATGTAGCCCACTGTATCTGTCATTATCAGGAGCCCAAGCTCCTTCTGCATGTGTCCCTGACATTTGTCAAAACATCACCATCATGTCTAAGTTTCATGGTAGTGCACCATGATAACTTCCTTCCTGAAAAAAAAAAGTTAAAAGGGAGGAAAAGCACACCCTTTCCCTTTAAGAATATGATTGAGATATGTTTCATCTTTGTCTGTCCCACTAACCAGGACTTAGCCATATGGACACTAAGAAATGTCTTTACTTGAGGAATGATGATACCAAGCTGAACTCCAGAGTTCCTTCATTACAGAAATTAACTGAGGACAGAGAAGAAACAGGCTTCTCTGCCAAGAAGGCAGTTTAGCTAAGAACAAGGGCCTGGAGGCTGAGAGCCTGGCTTAGGTTCTAGATAAACCATCCGTCATCAGATGACCTTGGCAAAGATATTTGATTCACAAAGCTGCTGCTCCCTTACATACTACCAATTTCATTAAATTATTGGCAGGATTAAAAAATGCTAATATAAGAATATTTCTTAACATAGTTTTGGGCCCCCAGTAAGTACTGAGTAACTTCAAAACTTTGACTAACATCAATAGGGAGTTGAGTCCACATTAGATTCCCCCTTCTCAGAAATATTTCTATGGCTCAGGTGTGACTTGAGTGTCCCTCAAAGCCCACTATAATTGGAGACTTGATCTCCAGAGCAGCAATACTAGAAGATAATATGGACTTTTCAGAGGTGGGACCTAGTAGGAGGTTCGACTCTAGACATCTTGAAGGCAAGGGTGGCTCCTGTAAAGTCTCTTGGAGAAGTGAGTGCATTCTGTATTTGGGGTCTGGAGGTGCAGGAAAAGAGACTGGTTCATACATGTCTTTGCCAACAGACTCTCTAGGCAACCTCACTGTCCTCATATGTTGAGTGTTAAGAGAGATGTGCCCAGCCTTACAAGATAAATGATGATTATCGCATACTGCTCTGAACACTAGCTGCCTTCAAATGAACCTTGGTAAAATGTATGCATGCCCGGGCATGCTGTAATCAAAACCTCCAGGAATATGACACCAATGTTTGAACAAGTTCTCAGACAGTGCTGGTAAGCTACCAGGTGCTGGAGCCATTGCTGAATAACACTAATGTGAACACTAATGTGAATTTTTAATGCTATTGGTAATATCAGCTATATTTGTCCTTACTGTATGCCTAGCCTTGCTGTAAGTTGATTGAAACACATTGTCATCTAATGCTCATAATAACCTTGTGATTGTCGTCATTTTACTGACTAAAAACTTAGAGAGAGACAGATAGAATCCACACTAGACCAAGGATATGAACGCAGTCTTTCTCAGCACACACAGTAAACTGCACTATCTGTTTTCATTTCCAGTAACAGGTATGTGATGGGTGGATTGGAGCCCACTGGAAGGCACACAGAGCTGCATCATCACTGCCTAAATAAAACCTTAACTGACTTCCAACCATGTGCCCCACCAGCCCCTTGCTCACTTACAGAAAGATAAAAGACACACTGTTCAAAGTTTAGGTAAACGGGCTCACTAAGACCATAGCAATAAAAGACACAGCTTCCCAAATAGGACAAAACAAGTGGTTCTGGGTCCGAGGATGTTAAACACCCAAAGTAGATTGAAGCTGCATTGTACCACAGGCTTGGTACTTTCTGGCCATAAAGTTAATTTTGTGTTTCCTGGAACAGATGCCCAGCTGGGCTTCCAGCTGTGCCAGAATCCTTGGGACAGGGTGTGGGGCAGTGATGCAGAGGTGATGTGAAGTCTTACTCAGAAAACTGTGAAGGGCTTCAGAGGTTAGGTCACTACAGCCATGAAGACACATGCCCTCTGAATCCGCCTAGCTCCTTCCCAAAAATACCCTCATGCACTTGAGGTCAATCCCAAGCTCTGTGCTGCCTGAGCATTTTAGATGCCAGTGAAAGAGACCACCACTTTATCTATAAGCAGATCTAACGTATCCTGCAATTTGTCAGTTTGTGCATTGCTATTCCTCACCAGATAGGAAGAACTAGTAAATCCTAATACCTTGTCTACCAGTGAGCAGTGAATCTGGGTAGGCCATGTGACTTGCCCTAGCCAAGAGGCATGGTTTGCAGAATAGATATCTGAGTGATATTGTATTCTCTGATACTTTCTTGGTGTGTTTGAACCTTGAGATCACCAGATGACTAATCCTGGAGTACCTGCTAGGGAGTCAGAGAGCCCCAGCAAATGGCCAGTCAAGCTTCATGTTAAGTGAGCCATCTTAGCTCATCTAGATTAATGATAAAGACAGACCACATACATGAGATGTTATGTACAGATCAGAAAATAGAAGTAGATCAGAAAAATCTCCCATTTCACACAAAAGACCATAGACGAGCCACATACAGTAATGACTGTTTTAAGTCTCTTTATTTTAAAATGGTTTGGTATACAAAAAATGTTAAGCAATATAAGAAGGTAAAATGCTCAAAGAAGAATCTTTAGATGGAGACGTGCCTGTGTTCAAATCCTGTGTGTGTGTGTGTGTGTGTGTGTGTATGTGTGTGTGTGTGTATGTGTGTGTGTGTGTGTGTGTGTATGGTGTCTGATGTGTGGATGTGAGTGTGTGGGAATATATGCCCACGTGTGCCAATCCATGAAGATGCCAGAACAGAGCATTAGGTGTCATCCTCCATTGCAGCACACCTTATTCCTTGAGACAGGGACTCTCACTAAATTGGAAGCTCACACATAGCTTGCTGACCAGCAAGCTTTTAGGTTCAACCAGTCTCCATCCCCCAATCCTGGGGTTACAGGCATAGACAGTCATACCCAGCTTTTCACATGGGTGTTGGAGATTTTAACTCAGGTCTCCATGCTGGCAGAGCAAGGGTTCATGCTCACTGATCAGTCTCCCCAGCTCTTGCCAGGTGTGTAGCTCTACAGAGTAAAGTATTTTTCTGACTTGGTTTCTTTATCAACGCAATTAGGAAAATAACCATAGTTGTTGCTTGGCAGTTTCCAAAGAGCCAGTAAGGTCCACGTGAAGAACAGTGCTTGTTATAGGGCAGCTGTTACCTTTATTGTTTACTAGAATGCTTGTGACTTGGAGCTGTGCTGTGTGCTAAAACAGAGCTAGCTTATTTGCTGTGTTCCAGAGACAAAGAAATAAATCTTATAAGGTATTGGCTTGAAAAAGGAATCAATAAATATCTACAGGCATGAATTGCATTGTGTAGCAAATAACCACTGTCTAAAGACTTCCATGATTGCACACAATTTGTCATGCCTGGAGAACATCACTGGGGTCCCTCTAATTCTCAGGGTTGGAGGAGGCAGAGGGGAAAGGGGACAGGAAGTAGCAAGGAGCAAATAAAATGGGACATCCCGTGGCCATGGAACAACCTGAGAGATTTCTACAGCTGGGAGTAAAGGCTGAACAGTCACCCAAGGGGGAAAGCAAGCTGGTCATTGGGTTTTTTATGAAATAGAAATAAGAACCAAATAGCCGAGAGCTGTCTGACTTGATAGAAACAATATAAATTCTTTTTTATTTTTTTATTTATTTCACATACCAACCACAGTTTCCCCTCCCTCCTCTCCTCCCATTCCTTTCCTCCACCTCCTTTCTACCCACCCTCATCTACTCCTCAGAAAGGGTAAGGCCTCCCATATCTAGTTAAAGCAGGACTAAGCTGCCCCCACCCCCACCCCCGTCGCATCAAGGCTGATTGAAGCATCCTACCATAGGAAGTAGGTTCCAAAATTCCAGCTCATGCACCAGGGACAGATCCTGGACCCACTGCTAGGGGCCCCACAAACAGACCAATCTACACAACTGTACTAATTCTTAAATGAGTAACACCAGTTCAAACTGCTCTGGTTGTTGGTTAGCTTATAGACAAATTGAGATATAATAGCAACCAATTCAAACACTGATGAAGGTAACCAACTACTTTCTGAATGGAGATGAGACCTGTCTCATAGTGGGGAATTTATGCCAGGTACTATAAATTTTGTCAAAAATCCATGGCTCAGGAGGTCATAGGCCCCACGGGGGAACCCATTGCTTTTCTAAATGATCATGTTGTCAAATTGCCTTCTGGATGTTTATATTTATACCCATAGATTAGAGCTGCTATCAAAGCCAGCCAGAGAAGCTTCTTTCTGCATTGTGCAGCAGTTAATGCAGAGATTCAGAACTAGTCAAAATGCCAAGAGTAAGTGACCTTGAGTACTCAGTCCTAAGTGGAATGTCTATAACACGCTCCTCACTCTGAGGCTCAAGGAATATCTCAGAAGAGCTGGAAATAATGTAAGATCTGGGAGGGGGTGAGGAGTGCTATGGTAGTATTTTGTTGAGTATTTTTTCTGTACTGGGCATTCTGCCGTACTTTTTAAGTATGTTATTTTGAATAACCTATAATGAAGATATGACTCTAATCTTGAAAAGTGTCAGCCATTTGTCAATGCCACATAGATAACTGTATCAGCTAAGTTAGGTTATAGAGCCCAGCTGATGACCCCTATGATTTTTCTTTATTGTCTATTATTTAGAGTATGTGTCAGGGATGGCGGTGCATACCTATAATCTTGGCACTCTAAAAGTGAATGTAAGATTGGGAGTTTGAGGCTAGCCTGGGCTAAAAGATGATGCAGAAAAATACACACACTGTGCATTCAAAGTATTGTATAGTGGTTGAAACCATATCTCTGGAGTAAGATGCCTAGTAACAGGATGTCTTTGAACAATCCACATCTAACCTACGTGATATGAGTTATATATTAGGTGTATTATGTGATATAATGTTTTGTGTATAGAGAATATATGGCAGATTAAGGACTTGCATCTCAAAAGAACCCTAATGGTGCAGCATCTCTACTCAAAGAAAGAGTGAAACACAGATAGCATAGGAAAACTGCCTAAGAATGCACAGCTAGTGAACAGCAGAACTGTGAATCAAACTTGAGTAATTGACAACAGAGTCTATTCCCTTGAATACTATGCAATGCAGCCGGCAGTAAAATATGCACAGCATTCTAATTCTGGCCAGTCTCTTTGTTATGTCTTTATGAACCACCCCTTTTAAGGCTTCTCCAGCCTTGATACCCACCAAAGTCTAGGAGATAAAAATCCAAGTCATCCCCAGAATTCTTAAGAAGTGCCTCTCTAACCTAGTGGCAACATCAATTGTACCTCAAAATTCTTACACTTTAGCAAGAATGCTCTATAGCAGAGTAATGTGAGAGAAGCTGGGCCTGGGTGCCGCAGATAGCCCAAACTCCATGAGCAGTGCTCATACCACAGCCTCTTTTGACTTCAGCACTGGAGTGGGTAGAAGTGCCTTCTACTCCACAACCCCCGTCTGTAAAAAACATTGCTGCTTTGCCATGATGATGTCCCTTGAGATCCCCGTTATCCGCTCATCCTTCAGTATCTGCAATGCTTTCCTGATAAAACCAGTATCGATGACAACCTGAGGCTTGTCCTTGAGCAGCAAGAGCAAAGAAGGCCCTGTGTGTGAGTAACTGCTAATACCAGCTCCTTTGCCTAGAAACAGATCTAAGAGGTCATTTGCCCAATGAATTCTGTAGGGATCCATCAGTCTGACCCAGAGATTTGCCCTTAAAAAGCACCCTCATCTGGGTCTTCCTTTTCCCTGAGTACCTTCTCATTCTCTTGTCTTCTCCTGAGAGTACATTCCTAATAAATTACTTGGAAATTACTTTGGCTGTGGGTCTACTTCTGGGAGAGCCCCACCTTGGGTTGAAGTTTTGTTTTGTTTTGCCATAATGAACTTCTAAGGCATTCTTCAATGCACAGGAGAAGAGGGATGGGAGTCAGTGGCAATCTCTTAGCAAGTCTTGCATAGAGAAGTGATTGACAGCCTTCTTTATGGAGATAGCAAGCATTTATCAACCAGTGTCTTCAGCTTCAGGACTCCAGAAAGACGAGACATTTTCCATTTAACATTCCATTAGGCGATGCCTCCCCCAGTACGGTCCAGACTCTATGATAAGGGTAAAGCACTTCCTTTTCTCTCTTTTATGCCAGTTTCTGACTGGAGCTTTCTTCTCAGCTTTGACATATTTACTGGGGCTCTTACACCTCAGCTGACACGGAGATGAATTTAGCTCCATTTGGAGAACTGACAGGCAGAGAAAATGTTTATAAAACAGAAATCAAAACCAAGACACCCAGCTGCTACCTGGAAGCCTGACAGCATCAATGAACACTTTCTTCCGCTGGCTCTCACACTAACGAGGTACACATCCTGATTCCTCCTTTCTCTCTCACATTCATTTCCCAGGGGCCAATGAAGCACGCCTCTGCAAGGTGAGTCATTTCTTAGAGACTGTAGTGTTTCTCCACCTTGGAGCTACGGTACATAGAGAGTGCATGGATGGCACTGCTGAGGCTGGAGGCACCTTCCTAGATTCCTCTGCCATCGCAGATGTATCAAAAGATAGACACAATGGGAAGGCTAGGTCTGTAGTTCAGCAGACTTACCATCTACTCACAGTGCCATAGGTAGGAAGTACTGATCTACAGAATGGAAAAAAAAATAAGGAAGGGCCGTGGAGACATGGTTCCACTGTGAAAAATCACTTGATGCTCTTGCACTTGACCCCAGTTTACTTCCCAGCACCCATATCAAGTGGCTCCAGGTGAATTGGATGCCTCTTCAAGCACCTGTACTTATGTGCGCACACACACACACACACACACACACACACACACACACACGCACACGCACAGGCACACGCACACACACACATACACACTTTTAAAAAATTTAAAGCTAAGAAAAACATTTTGAGGAAACGGGATCTTTGGCATGCCAGAACCAATCTTGCATATACTCTGACTTTCTATTAATTGCATTGCTCCCATTAAAGCAACACTGTAACATGAATTGTTAGGTCTTATTAATAAAAACAAACCTGGAGCCAGGTATTGGGGTGAACGCTGAAAGATCAGAGAAGCAGAAAAAGCCACAGCCAACTCACCCCGTCAATTCCTCAGCTGATCCTGTTTCCTCAGACTGGAAGCCTCTGAGTCCTCATCCAGAATGAATCTCAGCTGAACTGCTGCTCAAAAGCTTAAAAGCTTAACCATGCCAAAATCTTCTAGTTTCTGGTCTTCATGCCTTATATACCTTTCTGCTTTCTGCCATCACTCCCTGGGATTAAAGGCTCACTTTCTGGGATTAAAGGCGTGAGTCACCATACTTGGCTGTATCCTTGAACACACAGAGATCCAGGTAGATCTCTGCCTCTGGAATGTTAGGATTAAAGGCATGAATGCCACCATTTTCTAGCCTCTGTATCTAGTGGCTGTTCTGTTCTCTGACCCCCAGATAAGTTTATTAGGGTGCACAATACATTGGGGAAATACAGTATCACCACACTTGTATATATGGAATTTGCTGCTGGGATAGACCTTAAATATTTACAGCGCACACACACACACACACACACACACACACACACACACACACACACACGCAAAATGCATGGAGTGATGGATATATTGATTTTGTAATGTATACATATCAAAACTATCAAACTGTTGAATTGGGAATGTAGCTTAATGTAAAAGTGCCTGGCTCGTAGGAAGCTCTGGACTAGACTCTCAAAACTGAAAAAAAAAAAGTTAACATTATATGCTTTAAATTTTTATAATTTAAATTTATGTTTGTTAATAAAATCTCTGTAAAACTGATGATTAAAAGAGACTTCACATTGCACTGATTTGTATGTTGTATTTCTTTGTTGTGGAAGATTCCTTTACACTGTGATGGTTTAATAAAAGGCTAAATGGCCAATAGCTAGTCAGAATTTTCAAGGCAGAAAGAAAGGTGGGAAGAAGAAGGCAAAGTCACTAGCCAGATGCAGAAGATGCAAGACATACAGAAGAGGTAAAAGCCACAAGCCATGTGGCAACACATAGATGAATAAAAATGGGTTAATTTAAGTTATAAGAGCTGGTTAGAAATAAGCCTAAGCTATAAGCCAAGCTTTCATAATTAATAAGAAGTCTCCATGTTGTTTATTTGAGAGCAGGACAGGAAAATACACATACAAAGGGTGCCCAACATCCAAGCACATATTTCTACATAACACCTGAGAAAGCTTAAAAAGTGTTCCAAAGACACAAAAGCAAAGCCAAACACAGCTTCCTAGTCCCACAGTCTCTGATGCGGGCCATGGTACAGAGATGTGTCTCCTTGATGCAGCCTGTGGTCTTGAGTCATCAGCTCAACATGAACTATGCTGCATGGTCATTTAAGATTTGCTCATGCAGACAAAAAATGTTAAAAATTAAAGCAAGTTCAGACAGAAAAACCTCAAAACAAGTTACAGTATGTTTAACAATGTTTGTAGGCTTAAGAAAAAAAGAAAAAGAATAAAGACATCATAAAAATAAATTTAATAAATAAATAAATAGTTTAAAAATAATAGAATAAAGTCTTTAAAGAAAGAGTAAAGTAATAAAAATAGAATAAGCCACATAGAGATGAGAAATACACAAGGAGTCTAGATCCTGTATATTATTGTGTTATCTTTGACCTTTTTGATTGCTGATGAATAAATGATAACTGCTGAGATAGATTGGACTATGAAAACTGCTAAATTAAACCAACCTATATGTTTTTAAAATGTCTTAATTTCAAAATGGAAGTCAAAAAATATGTTACGTTGGAGAAGAGGTCATGATTTTGTTTCCACAGAAAATGAAAAGCTGTGAATTCATTCAAGGTTAAAGAGAATCAGGTTTGATCAGGGGAGACATCCTGAAAATCCTGGCTACAGACAGAAAAAAATAAGATACAAGACATATATTTTATCTGCTCAAACATAAAACAAAAAAAATCATCTTTGGCTGGCTTATGTACAATGCACAGTCTATATTTGTATTAATAAAGATATGTATGTTACCTTTGAAAGTTTGTATGTTTTCAGAACAAGGGGACCAAGGGGACCAGACACCAATGAAAACAGGTGGCTCAGGTGATCCAGCCTCTCAGAGTGCCTCTCTTGCAGTTTCCTCAAAATTCTACATCCAGAACAACTTCAAGGCTGCTGGCTAAGACGGTCCAGCTTCACAGACTATCCTAGCCAAGTATTGACCATTATGCTAATTTTTAGGGTCCCTTAAAGATTCCAGTGCCCCCAAACAACAGGAAGCAGTCTAGAGAACACAATGCCCACATTCCTAAGAGATGGGATGGGTGGATTTTGGTCATTCAGTGGGTTATGGATATTTGTCATTGTTTTGGGGGGTTGGTTACAAATTGTTATTGCTCATGAAAAAAACTAAACAAAGAAGATTAGAATCAGAGATCCCTTTCTGAAGAAAAAAGTGGGAGGATATAATATAAAAATGATGAGATAAAAGGGTAGATTGCTGAGTCTACATCTGAATAACCATTAGTCTCAAATATTTTACACTGGTATGGATTTTTGTATATTGATACAAATTTAAGATTATTTTTATTAGAAGACACTGTACATATGTTTCTACTCATATTTAAGTATTGTACCTATACAGTTCATTTAACAATATAGTGTAAATTTCTAGTTCTTAAAAGTTATTAGCCGGGCGTTGGTGGTGCACGCCTTTAATCCCAGCACTCGGGAGGCAAAGGCAGGCGGATCTCTGTGAGTTCGAGGCCAGCCTGGGCTACCAAGTGAGCTCCAGGAAAGGCGCAAAGCTACACAGAGAAACCCTGTCTTGAAAAACCAAAAAAAAAAAGTTATTATTACAAACTCTTCAGGAAAATAAAGAAACGCAGGTTAGTAGTTAGTCACGTATAACAACCAAACTTGTAGTCATGTTAGATATGTTTTCAAGGTCAAACAGAGATATATTTTAAATAGATAGATGGTCTTCAAACACTTCAATGACATATAGAATATGGCGTTTAAAATTATTTGTTAACACAGGGCTTTTCATGACAATGAGACACATATGCTCCTGACAGCAGCAATTTACTTGACATCAGAGACAATGATGGGCATCGAGGAAACACCACATGGAGTTTGCTTTCAATATGGCAAAACTATTCATTTGGGAAAGAAACTGCACTTGTCTTGACTGGTGATAATATGCTGTACAAACTGGACAAGCAGGACACAAAGGAAAAAGACTACTGAACTTTGCCAAAACAAGATGGGACAGTCCTTCAAAATTCCTGCTTCACAGAAAAGTCTATCAGATATTCTAGGCCTGTGGGCCAAAGATGGATGCCCCAATGTTACAGAGGAACCCTGGGATGACTGTCCAGACAGCCAGATATCTCTGTTGTTTCTTAGTTTTGGAAGTGGTTTGCACAGCACTTCCTGTTTACTCAGGTAACATTATATCCTTCTGGGGTCTTTGATGGAGTTGAAGACTAGGTAGTTATAGTTGCAATTTTCCTTAGTTATGATATAAAGCAGATTAGGTACAGAGCTTTGGACTCATCAAGATAGAATAAATAATGGAGTATTGTCTCCAAACATGCCAAATACAAATGAACTGGACATTGTAAATGTAATTCTTACCTGGTAATTTTTCTTATTGTTTATAGTTTTATTATGTTAGAGTTAAAACCTTTCCTTTTTATTTAAACAAAAAGGAGGAAATGTGGAATATTCATTTACACTGTGTGAAGATTTGTCACTGTGACTGGTTTAATAAAAAGCTAAATGGCCAATGCTAGGCAGGATTTTGGGGGGCGCAGAGAACACTGGGAAGAAGATGATAGTGTCACCAGCCAGATGTAGAAGATGCAAGACAAGCAGAAGAGGTGAAAGCCATGAGCCATGTGGCAACATATAAATGAATAAAAATGGGTTAATTTAAGTTACTAGAGCTAGTTAGAAACAAGCTTAAGCTACAGGCCAAGTTTCATAGTTAATAAGGGAGCTGGCTGGCGGAACAGCAAAATCCACCTATACTTTGTATGTGTTCTTTTGGTATGATCAATTTAGTCAAGCCATAACTACATTTCCCAAAATGCCCTGGTTGAATAGCCTTGGGTAAGGATGCCTTGGACAAAGAAATTTGGGTGAAGTTTGGAAAGCCAAAGCAGCAGGAATTGCTGAAGCTCTGGGAGTTAATGTAAAGTGCCAGACACTGAAGCCCAGACATGTAGTCACTGCTCTGCCAGCATCCATGTTTGTTGTTAGCTGGGCTCATTTCTTCAGCTTTGATTCACAGGCATATTTCAGCCCTTCTATAGTTCACCCACACCTCCATGGTGCATGTGGCTCAAAGACAGGTGGGATTCTAGTTTGTCCCACACTTTACAAATATTTCTTTGCAACTGTCCACCCTGCTGACTTAGTGACCACCATCTACAACAGAGACAGCAGTCTCCAAGAAGCTGCTTCTCTGACTCCCACACTGTGTAAAATTACTCTCAGTAATTAATTGCATATGGCCCATGGAGACTTTGATAAGATTTTCCCAGCAGTGAATGCTCATAGGAGGGAGCAAAATACCAGCATAATTTTGTTATGGATCCAATGTGGAATGTCCCCATGTGTTTGAATATTTGTTTCCCAGCTGTGACACTGTTGTGGAAGGTTGTATGACTTTGGAGACATGGAGCCTTACTGGCAGAAGGAGGTCACGGGGGCAGGCTTTGGAAGGTTATATTCACTTCTGATTCCAGCAGCATCCTCTGCTTCCTGATGTGCAGTCATGGTGTAAACAAGTCTTCATTACAAATCCCTGCTACTATGCCATCCATTCCATGGCAGACTAAAATCCTTCTACAATCATGAGCAAAAAAAAAAAAAAAAAAAAAAAAAAAAAAGATCTCTTTCCTTCTTAAAGTTTCTTTTGTTAGTCATTTTGTCACAGTGACAAGAAACATAATTAATACAGATATCATAAGTAGGACTGTTGCTATAGTTAAAACTAGCCAAGAGGTTCTTAGGCCTTTGTAAATAAATTGCAGGAGGAATGTGGAAGAGTTTGGAGATGCAGGGTATGGAAGCCCTAGGATGCAGTAAGCAGACTTGATGAGCTGTCACAGTAGGAGTTCGGAATTCCAGAATGATGATGAAAGTGCTGACAGTGATGGCTGCGCCCGTGGGGTTTCGCACAGATACGAGGACTTTATATGAGAGACTGGACCGGATGTCATTCATGTAACATTCTGGCAAGAACAAACATCTAGCTATGCTTTGTTGGTGTCTTGAAAAAGTGAGGGAGGCTGAATTCAAAAGTAGTGACTTTGGTGGAGGAAATCTCAATAGGGCATGACCTTCAGGCAGTGGTGTGGTTATTGCTGGTTGCATCCAGCCAGATTTACAGTAAGAACACGAAACAAAAGGCAGAGCAGAAAGGTATTTTGGAATGTGCTGTTTGGAAGTGCGTTGAGAACTGTGGACAGAATGAATGGAGATAAAGCTGTCACTGTTAAATACTCAGGACAGTTAGAGAGAACACTGTACATTGGAGGGGTCAGAGAGACCATGCCTTATCAAAGACTCCAGGGTATAAAATACAAAAGCATATGAAAGACTTTTTAAAAAGACATAAAATAGTATAGTTGAATTGGTCCCTCCTGCAAAGGGACAACTTAACCTAGGGCTATTTTTTCCAAGGTTCAGATGTATAGGCAGTTAGATGTCCCAGTAGCCATTGTCCAAAGGGGTGCAACTACATCTGTTTTATAAGAATATAAAATGTTTTATAAGAATATAGAATGTACAATTTTATAATGTAAGGTTTTTTTAAGAAAAAATTTTAATTCATTTTACATACCAAAGATCCCCCTCTTCCCTCCTCCTGCCCCTCCAGCCTACCCCTCCCAAACACCCCCCCCATTCCCTCCTACAAGAAGGTAAGGCCTCCCATGGGAAGGTACATTTAGTAGAGGCATATCCAAGCCCCTCTGTCTGCCTCAAGGCTGTGCGAGATGTCCCATCATAGAAGTGGGCTCCAAAAGGCCAGCTCATGTATTAGGGGTGGACTCTGATCCTACACCAGAGGACTCCTTAAGCAGTTCAAGCTACACAACTGTCTCACTATACAGAGGGCCAGGTCCAGTCCCATGCAGGCTCCACAGCTGTTGATCTGAATTTCATGAGTTCCCACTAGTTTGGTTTGGCTGTCTCTGTAGGTTTCCCCATCATGATCTTGATGTCCCTTGCTCATAGAATCCCTCTTCTCTCTCCTTGACTGGACTCCTGGAGCTCGGCCTGGTGCTTGGCTGTGGATCTCTGCATCTGCTTCCATCAGTTACTGGAGAAAGGCTCTATGATGACAGTTAGGGTATTCACCAATCTGATTGCTGGAGTAAGTCAATTCAGACATCCTCTTCACTATTGCTAGCAGTCCAAGCTGTGGTCATCCTTGTGGGTTCCTGGGAACTTCCCTAGCACCTGGTTTCTCCCTATCCCTGTGTCGTCTCCCTCTACCATGGTGTCTCTTTCATTGCTCTCCCACTCCATCCCTGTTCCAGCTCCACCATCATGTTCCCTTGTGTTCTCATCCCCCATCCCCTACCCTCCATTGCCCACCCCTCATCCCCAGTTTATTCATCTATTTCCCCTTCCCAGAGCAATCCATGTGTCCCTCTTAGGGTCCTCCTTGTTAGCTAGCTTCTCTAGAGCTGTAGGTTGTAGTCTGGTTATCCTTTGCTTTACATCTAGTATCCACCTATGAGTGAGTACATACCATTTTTGTCCTTCTGAGTCTGGGTTACATCACTCAGGATGATGTTTTCTAGTTCCATCTATTTGACTGAAAATTTCATGATGTCAATGTAAGGTTTTATAAAAATATAGAATGTAAGAATAATGGGGTCATGGAAACTTTTGCCAATGATCAAAAAAAAAAGCCTATGAGGGTAGATGATGTTTAACAGAGTAGCACTCCCTGCATGGAACTCCTGAATGAGCTGTATGTGAACCTGTGGAAGAGCAGCCTATGTGAAAATACAGATATCTGTGTGCTTGAGATAGCAAGAACATGAAAAACCTGCCAAGGAAAGTTGCAGGCGCCGAACAGAAACAGCTGAAGAGAGCTACATGTGTTTGGCAGGGTCAAGCCCTTCAGAGCTCAGATGCTACCATCACCCACCATGAATGCTGGGCAAGGAGCTCAGGGCTTATTGTGTCTCTGCTATGTGGAGTTCTTGCTTTGTTCAACTCATTGCTTGCTATGCCCCAGTCTTCCCTTTTAGAATGGAAAGGTATATGCTGTGCCATTGTATATTGATAGTATAAAGCTTTCTAAAGATTTATTTATATTCATATGTATTTGTAAGAGAAATAGTATGCCACATGTGTTCGGGTGCTGGTGGAGTCCAGAGAGGGTGTGGATCCCCTAGAACTGGATTTAAAGCAGCTGTGAGCCACTTGATATGTTTAAGAAGAATTCATCAAGAGCAGTAAGCATTATTAATCACTGAACCATGTAGATGTAACCAACCGCCTTATTAAATAATAAACACAAAGCCAATGTAAGGATGAAAGCCCAAAGAGGTCAGAGCTAAGAATCTTACCCGCTTTTCTGCCAGCTAGCTTCTCCCGCCAAGAGAGTTCCGAAAAAGGGAGTTACTTCTTGTGCGTTTGACTTATAAAGAGTCCTTGTTCTTCCTTCTCATTGGTTGTAAACCCAACCACGTGACTGCCTCGTCACTGTCGTCTGTCACTGTCCAAGTTTTCCATAGTTGGTATTGAGATTAAAGGCGTGGACCACCATCGCCCCTTACCAAGTGCTGGGATTAAAGGCGTGGACCACCACCGCCCCTTACCAAGTGCTGGGATTAAAGGCGTGGACCACCACCGCCCTGGCTTTCGCTATGGCTTGCTAATAGCTCTGACCTCTAGGCAACTTTATTTATTAACATACAAATAAAATCACATTTCAGTACAAATAGAATACCACTATATCTCCCCCTTTCTAATTTAATAAAAAGAAAAAAAAGAAAGTTGTACCTAATATAAGAAAAAACTATATACAAAAGTACAATAACTATATACAATATATACAAGTGATGAATACCTAAACAATGTCTAGTCCAATTGTATTTGACAAATTCAGAGAAAATAATTCCATTACTTATCCTGTTTTGGTAAGTCCAAAATGTACCTATTTCCTTTCTATCCTAACTAATCTTCAACTATAATTAATTAATCTTTAAATATAACTAACTAAACTTCGACTATAACTAACTAATCTTCAACTATAACTAACTAATCTTCAACTTCCTCAGAGGCCCAAGAAGGAAATAATATTACCTAACAAAAATAAAAACAGGAAGTGCATGCAAGCAGCTTTCAAAAAAATTGTGAGTTGACAGAAACAGCCAG